>CM073124.1:8201509-8399009 GCA_037039145.1 Fundulus diaphanus | reverse complement strand
GCACTTTACAAAGTCAAGTTCAATCATATTATACATGATATACGTTTTGAATTTGTTGATAATTATCAATATCGATCAATACGATTTCTATTTTATCGATATGTTCTTTTTTCCCCCATCCAAACGCATCACATCGTGCCCTGATGTTCTGGTGTGCGTCCTGCTAACCGCCGCTGTCTGGATTGAACCACGGCGGGGAAAGCCAGTCGGCTGTCCGACTAAAACCTAACAAAAACAGCTTTAGCTGCATGTTTGGAGTTTCTCCCTCCTTTCATTATTCCACTTTTTTGCAGCATGCCGGCACCCAACAGCGAATTATCGCCACAACATGATGCTGCAGCCACCGTGTTTCGCAGCTGGAACAGGTTTATGAAGGCTAACCTTGACGAATCCAAATAAACTTCTCACTGGGGCAAAATAGCTGCTTTTAGGGATGCACTGATATATGAAATTTTGGGCCGATATCTGATATTAATATTGCTGTTATGGCTAATAACCGATATTTGCCAATATTATATATATTTCCCCATCCTTTCGCTGCCAGTAAACAAGAAAAATAACAACCGCACCACTGACATCGTTTCTCTGTTTCAGTTAAACATTTTGCCACCATGATAAGAAGTACCACTGTACCAAATAACATGCATAGTGATGGCGGCATTGTGCTGTGGGCTGTTTTGCTGCCAGAAAGTGTTTGTGGATGGAATACTCCACATTCTTCACACCCTGAAATCAGCGGCTAGACAGCTGACACTGTGACCCGTTTGGGTGTTTGTTAGGGCTGTACGACGTTGCTAAAAATCTAAATTGTGATTTATTTCAACCAGAAGCAACAAAAATGGCCTGTAGATAACAGATGTTTGTAAACTGGGACTATTTAAAACAAGAAATGTAACTTTTTATTAATCAGAATATCATTATTATTCAAGAGAATAGCTTGAGTTGGACATCAATCCTTGTTGAACATAAAGTGCAACCAACAAGCAGGTCTATATATTAAGCAGTCTGACCGCTACTTTATGCTGTGGTGAGATTACAGAAAGTTTCTGGTAAAACAGTATGATTATATAAACTCTAAAACAAGTAATAAAATTAGATTATCCCACTGCTGCAACTCTCTTCCCTTCCATGTTGAGGCAAACCCACATTAAACATAATTACTGACACCTAAAGGACGCGTCTGATCCATTAATTGTTACGTAGACAAAAGTTGCTGACCTCAGCGATTTGGAAATCGCGTTTTTTTTTAAATTGCGATTATTTTGCAAATGCGATTAATTGTGCAGCCCTCGTGTTTGTGATCAGAAATGACGAGTCTCCTGTAACGTGTTTAGGATGTGTGAGTCTGAACCCACATCCAACCAGATTTTGGGAAGAGATAAAGCCAATTCCACCGATTATACCACAACGACCGGTTAAATATCCAGCAGCAATTATACCGGACGGCTAGAAAATACATTTACATTTAATCTGTATAAATCATTTGATTTAGGAGAAAGTCTATTTTTTGCAGCTGTGTGCTGTGTAAAAATCCCTAATATGGGAGAAGAAGAAAAAAATCATTAAAACAAATGAATGAAAGCCTGAAATGAACTCATAAGTAAAAGAGAAAGAAAATCTTCCTCAGGTGGAGGTTTATTCTGGTTGTTTCCTGCTGCCGCCTTACAGCGTAGGTCTCAGCGCCACGCTCAGTGCACATGACTGGCCATGGACAGCCTGTGATGGAAACTACCGAGTGCTTCGTGGGGACGTCGGAAGTGCCAGGTGACAGGAGGGACGAAAACAGGAAGGTTGAAACACACAACTCCCTCAAAACCGACAGAAACGATTGACTGGTGCTCGTTTATCAGCCGTTCTCCTGAGAAACGCCGATTCAAAGTTACTAAAATGTGACTTTTTTTAGGCTCTAAAACTGGGATGAACCTCAATCCTTTTGTCTTCATGCTTGGATAATATTAGAAAAACTCTCTGGAGACGGTTTTCCACGCGGGGGTTAAACGCCACTTAGAGTGGAATGAAGATTTTAGCATCTTCATGGTTTGGGTTTCAGTGCTGCTGGAGAATCACCCACATTTTCAGTTTCAGTTTTCAGTACTTTCTTTAGACCCTCTCGTGATCCTGTTTTGACATTTAAACCCTGCCTCCTTTACATATCAATGAATATTGGCTAAAAAAAACCAAACTTTTATATTTCACAAAGGAAACGCATGCATCTACTCGTCATATTTTCCATTGGAGACCCCCTGAGGTCAAAGGCCAAGACAACACAATCCTCAGGAGCTTTAATTGTTGGAGGAAGAAATTAAATATATGAAATTTGCCTTATTCCATTGGAATAAGGCAAATTGCCCATCAAGAATGTATCATGTGGTGTTTTTTTTAAAGCTAAAATGTCATAAATGTTAGAAATGTCTTTACATATGTACCATGAAGCAGGAAGTAGTCCACTGGGGTTCGTTTCAGGCTGGCTTTGGCCTTCTCACTGGTCCAGTCCACCTCCAGGGCCTCCTTCAGATTGCAGAAACTGCTCGTCTGATTGGTGAGAAACAATTAAAAAAAAGTTAATTGACTGTTTATTATCAGGACAAAAAAAAGAGAATACAGGTCTGTGTAAAATGATCCCAATCAGAGCAGCTCGTCCAGGATGCACGTGGATTCATGGATTACCAGAAGCCGCCCCTGGATAACTTTCTGCCCCCCCCCCCCCGAGGTTCTTGAAATAAACCAAAAACAACTCAAAGAAAATCTATATTTTATCAAAAAGTATTTTTTTTTCTATGTTGGAATTTGCATTGGCATGACCAGGTATCTGAAAGATTTTATTTTTCCTTGTGAATTATTTTAATAAATTAGGTTTTCATTGACTTTAGGGAAGGAAACATTTGCTTTAGCAAAGATAAGACAGTCTGGATGTGGTTAATTGTCTAACTAATGGGGTTAAACATTTTTAAAGTCATAATCAGTAAAAAATAAAAAATAAATCTGTTTATGACATGAAAAGTAATCATTTAGTCTTTTTTAACCAATAAAGTTGAAAGTTGAATTTGGCAACCAGAAGAGATAAAGCAGGAGTGGGTGACCCGCCTCCACTGACCTTTTTCACCATGGTGGTCTCGTTCGGGTCCACCTTGGCTTTCTTTGGTTCTGGACCGTCGCTGGAATCAGACGAGGGCTTCACTACTTTGGGTTTTTCCCTAAACAAAAAACAAATAGTTTCTTCACTTTCACTGGGAAAGCAGGTCAATAAGCAGCACACGTGCGGAGCGGTTTAATTTTCTCTTCCATTAAAGACGCAGAAAAGGACAGAAAACACAACGGAGCACGACTGCAAGAAGCTGATCCATATTTACAAAGATTTTATCACCATTCTGGATACTTTTCCTGTTTGGCTGGCTCCTTAACTTTATGTGGATGTCAAATATCAGTTTAGTTATATGGTATTAAAAAGAAAAAAAAACAACAACAGCTGGGCAAATAAAAGTGTAACAAAAATATCAGCAAACATTTAAATTAATAATAACAATAATAATAACTAATGAATTAGTAACAGACTATTAAAATGTTTCTATCATGTTCTGTGTTGTGTGAACTCTCAATGCGTTTGATTTTTTAATACAGGATATTACTTTATAAGAAGAGAAACGATCAGAAATGACAGGAAGAGAAATAAAAACGATAAGAGAATAAACCCAGGACTCATCAGTGCTTCCCACGATCGCCTCGATAACCACAGAAAACCCGAAAACATGAAGTTTAGGAGCAGAGACAGAATAGAAATTCATAAAAACTACAGCTTTGATAATGTTAAAAATCACTTAAAATAATAAAAACACAGGAACGAATTAATATACAGAAATACCAAAACTACCATCTGATCATCCGGTCCTGGAGGAAAACCCGATCAGGACCCAGTTTTGGTTTTCTTGCAAAGAACACAGTTTTTTTTTTTTTTTATCCAGTAATTTCATGATAAAATTAACTCTTTGGGTTTTAGACGAAGGCCCAGAGCATCACAGATGCTCCACTAAGCTTAACAGGGCATGAGCTGCTTTCCCAAATATTCCGCCCATGTTTCACAAACAGACCCGCTTGAAGCATTTGGTGCCAAAAAGCTCACCGGACCAAAGTCCCGGCAGCGTTTAGCGTTTAGCAAACAGAAAAGCCGTTTTCCTGAACCAGAACCAGCTGGCATGTAGACAGCGTGTGATCATAGTCATGGGGAGTCGGTAGCGCTAAAGCCAGGAGTGAACTAGCGCGATCAATGCGTCCCGGCTTGATCCGTTCCACAAAGCCCAATCCAGGCTCAGGAAACACGACTAAATCAAGCCAGGTGTAAATAATCCAGCTAAACGCGCGTCCACAGCTGTCTACAGAAGACCATGAGGTCGATCCCAGATTCACTGATGCACCAATCTTCCAACCAAACGAGCATCTTCTGATGGAGCCTTAGGAGGAAGTGAAGCACATCAGACTCAAGAAAGGAAACACTGCTGCTGTTATAAAGAGGAACACATTAGTTTGGAGCTACTTAAATAAATGAAAAGTTAAACCATTTTCTCTGATCTCACCGGTTCTGACTCTAGAGGGCGCCGTTTTCGCTGACCCATAACTCCTGCAGCCGTAGAGCAGAATAGAGGCATGAAAGTTTTTTCAGCAGACAGCACTTTGCAAAGCAACGTTCACATCATATCAGATTTTAATAGTTATTAATACATAGTTATTATTACAAATATGGTTTACATTTAAAACAATAAGCATAGACTCTAAAACTATTTGAAATAAGTTAATGTAGGATATCTGATAGGGATGTAAGATATTGCCAAAAATCCAAATTGCGATTTCAACCATAATTGCGATTTAATTTGGACTTTTCTCTGCATTAACTAAAAGCAACAAAAATGGCCTGTAAATAAAGATGTTTGTAAACAGGGACTGTTTAAAACAAGAAATTTAACTGTTTTTATTCATCCAAGAATTAAATCATCGAATATTATTATTCAAGAGAACAGCTGTTAATTGAGTTGGACATCCATCCTTGTTGAACATAGAACGCAACCAACAAACAAGTCTATGTATTAAACCGTTTGACTGTTACTTAATGTTGTGGTGAGATTCCTGAATGTTTCTGGTAAAAAAAAAGTATGATTATATAAACTATAAAACACATAATAAAATTAGATTATCTCACTGCTGCATCTCTCTTCCCTTCCATGTGGAGCAAACCCACATTAAACATAATTACCGACTACTTTAAATGTTACATAGCCAGAAAATTGCAGAGCTCTGATTTAGAAATTGTGTCTTTTAAAATCGCGATTATTTGTCCAGCACTAATATCTGATATACAATTAAATTACCTATTCATGATAACATATCAAATAACACAATATTCCTTCCACTAACAGTTGTTAGGTCACTGAGCCTTATGTTTGTATAGTTATTCTTCCTTTTGGGGATGTGAGGTTGCATATTTTGTGCACTTGAGGGAAAATATGTTTTATTTCTGGAGGACTCAGTAAAACAGCGCCCCCTAGAGTCGCAGAATTTCATGGGAAATGGTGCAACGCGGGACTTTATTAACACCTTCAGCCATTCTAATTCCCTCAGCACACTCAACGGTCTATCAAATACCTTTCTGTCAAAATCAGAACAGCAGCAGTCTTCAAAAACACAGCCGAACAACAACAACGTCCACATGATGGAGAATAAAGTGTTCCTGCGAAACAGCAGTGAGAATGCTATTCTGCAGAATGATTTGAGCAGAAGATCCCTAAAGAAGAGACAAACTAGCTGAAAAACACATTAAAATCAAAGAAGAACCAACGTGAACACGAAAGGACAACAGCTGAAGGATTAGAAGAATGTTGTGAGAAAAAAAAACTGAACTAGTTGAAGATAGCTGAAGGATATTTGAACATTTTAAAATCTGAATGAAGTTTCTAGCTGAAAGTAAGCTGTAAACTGTGAAAAAGCACAAGGTTTTTGAAGAAGTTGAAGGATATTCCATTAATGTCAATGAGAACAAAAAAAAAAACTCACAAAAAGTTAAATATTTTGAAAAATTATAACAGTTAGAATTACCAGGACACATAGAAGTAATGTTGCGAACAAGCTGAACGTTTTGATACCAAAATTGTTGAAACCAGTTGAAGCAGACGTCGAAAAACGTAATGGTATAGGCTACCATCACAGTTTTAAAGTAATTATAGCACCTAACTGAATAACCAATGTGCATCGGTGGTGTTTTAATGCAGGCTGATGAAGGAAAAAAAAAAAAAAAAAAAAAAAAAAAAACAACACACAGCTAAGGAAGCAGAATCACTGACTAAACTCGTTTGTTCCTGATCGGTGACCAACGAATGAACAGAGGAGGTACCAGGATGAACTAAACCCATTAGCTGGTCTGGAGCAGGCTAGCTGCACAGAACACACGTGTTACGCCGACTCACTCCACGTAGTTGTGCTCCCATCCCAGGTTACAGAACATGTAACCGTAGTAGCCGTAGACGTCGCCACAGAAGACCTTGATGCTGTGCTGCGAGCAGAGTTGGTCGACGCGCACCATCAGGTCTCTGGAGCAGCCTGTCAGACACACCTGAGGGAGAAACAGAAGACAGCCAATCAGAGCGGAGAGACAGAACCAGAGGATGCCTTCAGGCCGACGCCTCGTCAAGTACCAAATTAGGCACCTGGACATTTCTTTCAACCACTTTAAGTGCTAAAGCTTTTTGGTTTAACAAACAGAGCTCTTTATATTCAAACATTTTTACTGGATTTTGAATTGTACATACAAAATAACAAGTAACCAAACAACAATCCCAACAGAAAAAAAATTATACAATGACAATAACAGGAAATAATAAGTAAAATAAATTAATTAATATCGACAAGTAGGGTTACAGAGCCTATGACTTAATTATGTCCCAGCAGGGAATAATTATAGAATTACAGAACCTCTGGGTTGATCCCCTGCTTCATTTTCTCGAGTTTTAAGTGTGCCGTTACATCTTCTACCCGCCGCCTGTTCGTGGGAGGAAGTCTCTGACTTCCATTTACTCACAAAATAAGACGTCTGGCCAAATAGAGATGAAAACGCAACGGCATCTGATTGTGCACCAGATATCACCATCCCTGCAGGGCCCACACCAAACAGAGCTCTTTAAAATTATATAAATAAATAAAAATGATATCTGATTTGTTGAAATTGGGCAAGTATTGGCAGAGTTATTACTGATAAGTGAAGATAATCACTATATGTATTTACAAATTAAAGGACATTAAAAAGAATGTTAAAATGATGCCGAGTTTTTTATCGAAATAGATATCAAAATGAAACTTTTAATGTATTTAGATGGATAATAGATAGATATTTAATTTTCACTCCGTCGTGGCCAGTTTAATGATTTTAGATAGAAATGCGATGATTTCCAGGAACGGACTCTGGAGCGCTGCGCTTAGAAAAAAAAGCATATCGATAAAATAGAAACCATATTGATTGATATCAATAATTAGCAACAAATTCAAAACATATATTTTAAGTGCAGCCCTGACCATTTTATACTGTTGTTTAGCAACCTATTTTTAGATAAAGACAAACACTGAATTCAAACTTAACCAACTTTTTACCAAAACTGCAAGTTTATAAAAAAAGAAAAAAACAACATGTGCTCTCTGAACTCTCTGAAGGGGGCGGAGCTTGGTTCCTGGGTCTGCGTTGTGATTGGCTGGGAGGATACAATGATGTAATATTAACCTACATGATAGGCTAGAATGCAAAAGGAAGGAAAACTGTTATTCTATTGAACTTTTTATTGACCCTTTTTTTCTATCATCGATATACGTCTATCGATCGATATATATTGTTATTGAATTATCGTCCAGCCCTACTTTTTAGTTCATCTGGTTAAATGATAAAATTGTCCCTCAGGAACGGCGCTGGAAGACTTGCAGTAAGTCCACAAACGTTTCTCCTGAACTACAGTGAATCTAACCGTCCTAAGGGGCCCTGTGGTTAGAGAAGGGCTTAGGGTTAGAGAATAAAAGCAATGAGAAAAAAAAAAAAAAAAGACACAGCTGGTGGTTTAATGGACATAAAGGCTGAGCTGGAGATGCCTTCAGCAGCAGATTATGATGACCTGTTGAATCTAACGCGGTTACACGGTGTACTCTTATACAACCAGGCTGGGCTGTGACTGTGAACAGCTGATAAGAGTGGTGCTGGTTCTGGGGAGCAGAGCAGACGGCGGTCAAGGACCATCGTTCCCAGATGGTTTCTGCCGTTTAGGAGGCAGAAGATCAGAGGAATTTCCACTTTATTCACGACAGAAACAGTAAAGTTAGAACAGAAACACACAGTAGAATCCAGAGCTGTGGCGTCTCTGCATGTGCGGCCAGTGGGGCCTGGCCCCACCAGATGTCACTGTGGAGCTCTATGTTCACAATAATCAGTGGGACAGGATTGTTCTTTATAGAGTAATGTTGTAAAAAAGACAGATTCCCTTACAAATAAAATTCTGTAATAAACATTTGTGTCTATGTATCTAAGCTCAGTAGCTAAATCCTCCTGAGGCACCTTGATATTGTGACCCACCAACGTGTGTTTAGTTAATGAACGTCTGAAATCTCAGTGAGCATGCCCAGTACGCCCTCAGTAGACAGCTGTGGGGCACAAATCCTACGGCCCCAAGATCTGATCGTCCAATCAGAACACTGGAAATGCAGACGTTATGTTTACGTTCTGCTGGATAGTTTGCGACCATCTAGGCAAGGCAAATTTATTTGTAGCACATTTCAGTACAAAGACAATGCAAAGTGCTTTACATGATAAAAACATTGGAAAATAAAAACAGAATAAAAGCAAATAAAAAAACTTGGGATAAAATGTAGGAAAATGTAAACTAAAAGAAAATATAATCTGATATAACAGTACTTCTTGTTTAACTGTTACTGTTATGTTTGTCCTGAACTAAGTTTATGTGACACAAATATCTGGAAGGAAAGTATAAATAAGCTATACATATATAAGACATCTGATTTTAACGCACGCCTTTTTAATGTCCAGTTAAAATGCTGATATTTTCAGCTTTTATCAGTCCATGTTTGACTGACTTCATCTACATTTTGTTCTCACTCACCGCATCAAACTGTAGAAAGAAGTCGTCTGGCTTGTCTTCAGCTCGGTCCGGGTCAGCGTGCACTTCTACCATCGGGTTGAGGTTCTGTGCTCTCTCCAGGGAGGCCTGAGCCCGATTCTGACCCTGAGCTGAAACCGGAGCCAGGAACTGGGCTCGACACGACTCCTCTGAGACCTGGGAGAGTCACAAACAGGCAGAAACTACATTAGCATGTTCAGTTGAAAGGTGTGTCCACCTTTATAGTTCCAGTCAAACTAAAGCCAAGACTTTCTTTTTTTACACAGGCCTTTCGTTGAATGTTTATTCGTATTGTGATTTTATCTTATTTTTATTATTTTATTGGTTTTCTGTACAGCACTTTGTGAAAGGCGCTTAATAAATATACTTTACTTAAGAGAAACTCCTGTTCTTGTTTTGATTTTTATGTGTTACAAAATTACAAGAAATAATTTTTTTAATGAGTTGTAGCGTTTGCTAAAAATTACTTCGCCACTGTGGCCATCTAGTGGAGAAAAACAGTACTTCAGGCCTTCAGTTATGAATGTATCATACAGGTCATGGTGGCAGATAATTGCAAAAACTTCAAGATTTGCATCAAACCTTCCCACCAGAGCTGCACTGCTCTCTGAAAATGACATTATATATATATATATATATATATATATATATATATATATATATATATATATATATATATATATATGTATATATATATAAAAACTTTTGTGTTTGCATTTGGACCATGTTTGTACCTGTTCATGATCCAGCAAAGTGAGTCCTTTAACTCCTGCAAGAATAAGATTTTTCGCCAGTTCTGCTCCAAGACCTCCTAAACCTGCCAGGAGCACACGGGAGCCTCGCAGCCTGTTACATTGAAAAAAAATCCACATAAAATGTCATGAGTCAGGGTTTTAATGTGCAAACAGTGTATTTCATCAAAACAAACCTAACATGCCATTGCTGCTTTGTGTATTTTATCCTTCTTTACTGAAACTATATAAAGGAAATATCTTTATTTTAAAAGCCACTCGCTAACTTGGATCCCAGTTAATTAAGAAAAAGATCAAAGCAATTAAAAAATTAAAACAAAGAAATCAATAATGTTAGAATAGAAAGTGTTTACTAAAAACGATGTGTTAAAATAACACAAAATAAAAACACAAAAAATAAAGAACATATTTTTACCGTAAAAATAAGAAAAAGAAAAGGAAAAGAAAAACACAAATATATGAGAAAAGAAAAAAAAGAAATAAAAAGCAAAACTAAGTGAACTGAAATCCAAAAATACAATTAAAACATTGACAAATAAAAACACAAATTAAACAAACGGACCAGACGAGCTGTATCAAAAGGTAAATCTACCCTAAAAATGTAAAATAGATAAATAAATCTGGACTTGGAAGGAATCCAAATTCATCAATTAATTTGTAAATAGTATAACCTTATTGGTGAACTCTTACCCAAAGAGGCCAGCACTAGCTTCAAGCCCGGAGCAATAAAAGAAAGGAACAAGCGAAGCTGTCCGCGAATTAGCCTACAGAGCTAACGGAGCTAGCTCACCTCTTCTGGGCATCCAGCCCCCACAGCCGAATCTGGCGGTCGTACTGTGCCGCTTCCTCCTCGCTGATTACCGGGTCCTCTTTCTCGATCATATCGATAGTTTCGAGTTACTAAAACAGCTTTGCTTAAGATGCAAAATCGTTATTATCCGCAGCAACAAAGGCAGATGGTTCAAATGGCTGCAAGCGTCCCGCTGAATAGACGCGTAATTGTGACGTAACTAGACAGAAACAATAACGTTCTTCTTCTTCTTTTTTGCATGTTCGGCAAACAACCCGAAGGAGCTGTACTGCCCCCCCTACACTGTTATTTTTAAGGCTACGCTGTTATCATTATACATTTTTTTTCTTTTCGTGTTCTCCCATTTTTGGTAAAGTTTTGAACCTTTAGATTTTATAAACCATAGATTTTAATGGTTCGTTTAAACATTTAGCTAGCGTTTAATTTTATTTTCGAGATTTTACCTGTTTTGGTCATAAATTAGCCAACTGCTTTAACATTGAGTCGCTATTGTTAATTCACTGAAATAGATACTCAATGACACAATTTATCTCGCTATCCACGTCAGGTCAAATCACTATTTAAGATTTGTTAGTTTCTGTTTCTTCTTCGGTACTTGTTGGGACATTTTTCCCTCCGTGTTGTCTTTCAGGAATTCAATTTATTTTATTTATATAGCGCTAATTCACAGCACGTGTCATCTCAAGGCAGTTTACAAAGTCAAATTCAATCAAATCATATAGACAGATTGCTCAAAAAGTTTCCCATCTAAGTCTTTGACAAGCAGCATGTAGCAGCAGTGGACAGGAGACTGACATGAGCCATGTTAAGGCTGAATGGAAACTAAAAACAGGTTTAATGATGTATCTTAAACATAGTCAGAAACCATAGCATAACTTGAAACAATCATTACTTTTTTTTAGAATCAAATGTTATGGAGGAGTGATGTAACTAAAAGGAAAAATGTGTTTGACATCACTTCAAGTTTCTATTTGCTTTATCTCAGTGCAGAAGCTAAGCACCTGGTGTGCTGTTTGAAGAAATATAGAGTAAAACATGACTTAAAATAAGCAGTTGCTTGGAATTGTATTTATTGTGTGCACTATTAAAAAAGAAAAGTCAAGTGTCAGAACTGTGTAAATTACATCTTCTGTTTTTAGTGCTTTGCGTTAATAATTAAATTAATTAACATCATATTTTTATTTGTGTATCTTATACTTGTTTCTTTTAAACTGTGAATAAATGTGTTAGCTTATGCAAATGTAGTATGTATCTTTCCAACCTGTGTTCTAGACAGGTGCTAACTTTCTTGTGGATCAATCAATCAATCAATAAAGAAGAGCATTGATAAAAAAAAATTAAAATAAACGCAATATAATAAAGCAATCAAAGTAAGAAAATAACCAAAAATTTAAAATAAAATAAAGTTTATACCTGTAACAATTTACATTATTTAGATGTAGAAGCATTGTGCTGCAGCTGCTTAAAAATGACAAAAGAAACTGAAACACCTGTGACTTTGCGCAAGATGTATTCTGGTTTTACTACAAATGTTTATAAAAGAAAATTAAATGCTATGATTGTGTATAATAGATTTTATGTTTAATTTATTGCAAATACAATTTAACTGATCTTATCAGACCCTAATCAAGAAGACTATTTTTTTGCACGCTTTAATAAAAAAAACCTGTAAATACTAAGTTATGTTATCTGTTTACATCCTAAGTCGGTGTCTGTCTCAAAGGAAATTTCACCATGGTAACACATGGTGACAGAAAAGATTCTTGATTCTTGAACATCTCATCTTTCATTTGTGAATTTGAAACTGTTTTTCAAAAATAAACAGATACATTTAAAGTTAAGTATAATGCCATAAAATAGAGAAAGCTAAACATAAAAGCTTTTCAAAGATTTTGTTTTTAATACCTTGATGTATTTTGATGCGTAAAATATGATTAAAAGTTATATATACAAAGAAAATAAATAAAGACAACTGTTGTCTACTCTGGTACTTTTCTGTCTGTGTACAGTCAAAAATATTCTATGATTGTAATAAACTTCTGTATTTAGCGCGAAAAATAGCAAAAACTATTTTAATTCTAACAGAAGTCGTCTATTCTGAGTAACAGCGTCAATGTGTGCCTGCGAGTTAAACTCAGGGTTTATTTCACACGCCAAGATTGTCTTTCGGTTTTCTCCGTGAAGGTTCGCACGTCATTCTCGGAAAACCCGCCCCTTTCTCGTTAGAGAAGACGGTCGGCCATTTTAAGTGTATCAGTCGTCATTTCACATCGCTACAGTAGGACGGAGAACGTCAGGATTCAATTTCAGCATATTTCTCTTACAACTATAGTGGAGAATTGCCTACTATGAACTGAATCTCTTCCTAAAACAAAAACAAGTAGATCCTTGTGAAGTGACGCATAAGCCTGTAAGAATTCAGCGTCGAGTTGTAATTTTTTTGCTCCTCAATGTAGCTAGAGGAAATGGCTGTGGAAAGCATGACTGTCCATCCAAACTCCCCAACTACCAACCACGAACACAACAGTCTTCTGACTGACGAAAGGTCGAGTAATTCTACAGTCATATTTAAATGAATTAATTTATTTGTCCTGTGCTTTTACACAAAAGCCCGGGGGCTCTTTTTGTTGTTTTTTTTCTGTCAAAAGGATTAAACTCGCTTTTCTGGAAAACGAGTACAGAGGTAAAGAGAACGGCCATGTTGACACGGCATCGCCTACTGGGAGGCCTAATGGCAACTGGAACGACGTTATTCCCTTTATTTTATTACAGCGTTACAATCGGCGATCAGTCGGTTTAAGGGAACCTGTCAAAAGGGGGAAAAGGAGGTCGTAACAGCTGATTATGTATATTTCGTTGTCACACGGTACAGTTTTAATTAACCTTACAAGCTCGGACAATAATCGTTCACCCACTATTTAGACCGTTTTGATGGATTTTAGCTGTTCGAGGAGTTAAACTCGCCGTTGCAGGTAAAAAAAAAAAGTGAAAAAAAATCCGACCGTTAATATCGCCAACGGTCGACCTTTTACCAAGCTAACTGCTTAGCAACTGGTGCTAAATGCTAAGCTAACGGCTAAGCGGTTTAGCCGGGTTAACTGTTGTATTCGCGGCACTATTCAGCCATTGTATCGCTACGAAACCTTTTAGACAATTTCGACTTTTATTCGATTAATACGAGCCTTTAAATAACCTAAAAATCTTAATTAAATTCCACACTTTTAGACGGTTCGAAAGCAACTGTAGCTACAAATAAAAAAACTACGCACTTTTTTTTATTCGAGCGTGTGTAACTACGGATCGGGACGAAAGAAAGCATTTTTCAAACAAACGAATCGATCTTAAGGCCTAAATGTAATTTTATTTTACAACTATCGATTTGATATCGTTACAGCCGTGGATAGTCGTCACGAGCCTGAAGTTAGCTTCCGACTTGGAACTTGTATAATTATAAAGGACTTTTTCATTGACTTTACGGTTTGATCTGCTCTAATTAAGTGTAAAGTTATTAGACTGAACAAATCTACCCTAAACTGTTCTATACTTCCATTAGAAACACTTTAATGAAAGTATAGAGGCATTTTCATGGTGTGAGGAAACTAGCTGGAGGTGGTCTAACCATCAAAAACAGAAACAGTTGATCTCTTTATTGTTAAGGTATGTATTAAAAATCTCTGCTGTTGGTGTAGAATGAGTAAGTTCATATTTCACTTGTCTTAAGTAATTTGGATCTTGATTTAGAGCTGTTCAGATCCCCTGACAGCCGTGAACTAGCCCTTTAATCAAGCTCCTAATCAGAAGCCAACTTCAGCATTGTGTGCCTGCCTAACATTTCCCTTTTATTCACAGTCGTGCCCCCACGGGGGTCGTCCCAGACATCCCCCAAGTCTCCCCCAAAATGTGTGCAAAGCATCCCAAAGTGTTTGAAGTCAAACAGCAACGTTTCCCTTTTTCCAAAAGTGCCCACTTACAAAGCCCACCCCCTTAACCCACCCAATTAGACTAGAGTCCTTAGAAAGTCAGGGAAAACTTTTTATTCTGTTGTTTTTGTGAAGAAAACCTGTCACAGTAAGTATTTCCCCATTTTAATCAAGGCTAATTGCTTACATGATTATTACAGTGATGCATTCTTACCAGCGTTTGGTATTTCAAAGCACTTGATGGATTAACAGTAGTAATTGGAGATGTTAAACTAGAAGAAAACTGAGCGGTCTGCAAAGATAAAGGTGTGTGCCGAGGCTTTAGAGCTGGCATGGATGGTGCAGTGTTTGTTGAAACTTTGTGAACGTGCCTCGACTTACCTGTGCTGCTTGTGTATAGGGTCTAATAAATAAGCCGTTAAGTAAACATCAGTGTTCTCTCCAAAGCTCTGGTTTGGACACATTTGGATTGATCAGCGTCCATCAGTCGGACTCATTAGAGTCCAGAGTTGAGCATGGAGATGACTGCATGGAGTTTGTTTGCATTCACAGTTTTTCCTTTAAAGACGTGTGCGTGTAGCATCCGAACTGATGTCTGGCCACTGCTGATCCCGGCCGTCCCGTTCCTGTCCATGAAAGCCCGCTCGTTTAATACGGCTAAATCCCTCTGCTGTGACGGGCGGCGGGGGGATTGCTTATTAAAACAGGAGCGATCTGCTGGGGGAGACGATGCTCCCGAGCTGAGGAGAAAAACTTTAAATTAGGGGTTAAATTGGGAGATGGCTGGATTTTTTTATACAATACTCAGATGTACTTGTTTGCATCTTTGTAATTCATTGATCAAAATTCACAGAAAACACATTGCATGTTACATGTGTTTTTTTTTTTTTTTAAAGATACTTTTCCCCTGGCCTTGTGTTTGGGAGACACCTGAGATTAACCTTGGCGTGAGATTTAGGTTTATGCTCTGGATCGTGCTCAGAGTGCCGAAAACTCGACCCGTTGTTTAAAACATTCAGAAAAGCGCATTTTCTGAATGTTTCCCAGCTACAGCTTTGATTATAACTCTTTTAACATTTAGAAACATCAGTCAGGAGTTGTTGTCGGCGCGTTAATCGGTTTTGATTTTCCTCGACCCGGGAGAATAAAAGAAGCAGCTAAGTTGCTTTGTGCGGCGCGTCTGCAGACGAGCGTTTGTTTCTGTTCGTTTTGACGGAGAGATTACGCTCAGAATATTAAGGATGTGGGTGTTTTTTACGTTGGGGTGTTAATGATTCGTCTGGTCGCTGTTGCTGAGCTTTGCCTTCTTTGCCTTTGCTTTAAACGGCAACATCAGCAGCAGCAGTTTAACTCTGCTGAGTGTGTTTGGGATTGGTAGTTAACCGATGGCGAGGAGAGGCTTTAAAACGACACTTTTCAGTTCAAAATGGCCTCACCGGTAGACCTGGACCGCTTTTACTCGGAGCACCCGTGTCGTACGGCCCGGTTCGTTTTAGTCGTCTCGTTTTTAGTGTGTAAACTTAGAAATATTAGAATTAATTCAGAACATTCTGATGGAAAAGAAATCTGGTCCCTATTTTAAAACCAGGAACCAAAAAAAAAAAAAGACTGAATGTAAAATTATGTGGAAGTTTCTGGTGTTTCGAAATCTGCAGGAAGTCTTAAGACTTTTTTATTTGCCTGTTAGAAAATGTGTGTTAGAAGCTTCTGTGGCAAATGGTGTTTCTGACCTCTATACGCCTAGATATGAATAAGATACATGAACGAATCCGTCTGCGTTTCTGTGGTTTAGTGGTGAGAGTTTCCAGGCTGCAGTCGATACGTTTTATTTGCACGGCTGCATGTGGCTTTGGGTCCGGGTCATTCCAGCCCCGCTGTTTGCCAAGCTGCATCTCCATGTTGTTCCTTTCTGTTTGGACCGTAAACACCTTTTTCTACATGTGTATTTAATGCATATGGCTTTATTTCTCCTGGTAAATAGGTATTTTTCACAAATCCCTATAAATAATAGTAAATAAAGTTCAAATCTCATGTATAACTTAGTTGCAGGTCATTTTCCAAAGATTTTTTGCAGTGCACCCTGTTGCCAATGATTGCAGTTGTGATCTACATTTGGTCCATCTCACAAAATATGACATATTATGTCAAAAATATCCCAAATCCGCCTCCTGATGGAAGATAGTATTTTTTTTAGCGTGTCCACATTTCCTGACAGACCACAACTGGTCGATTATAAATCCTGCCGAAGCCGACGACTCATTTTTAAACCTGAAAACTTGGCTATGAAGGGACCAAAACAATGACTTTAGCAGCTCCTCAAACAAAAATATGTACATCTGCAAAAATTCTAAGCCCTATTCTAACAAGACGTGGCATAAATTCATCGTTTTTACGTGCAGCGCGCCTGATTTGGGTAAAAACGGTCCAGCTGTCGGTGGTTCTTCTTTCCGTATAAAGAACCAGCAGTGCTGGAGATGTCGAATTTCCTCCCTTAAAAAAAAATTTAAAAAATTGTAAAAACTTAGATTTGAAGCAGCGCAGCTTCTTATTTGTGCTCAAACCTGGAATCCAACGTCTACGCCTAAAACAATAACAAACAATGAACCGTTTTCTATAAACCTCTGTACTTGTTTTACATCTCATAGCTGTTTAAATCAACTTAAACGAACAACGAGATCAGAACGAGCCGTAGGAATAAACGTCTATGATTACTTTTCACGAACAGGGCCGAAGATGGAGAACTGGAGGAGGGCGAGTTGGAAGACGACGCGGAGGACATGGGGGAGGAGGAAACGGGCCAAGGCCTGCCTGCTGCAGCGGGACAAGCTGGGGAGAGGGGTGAGGATGCAGGGGGAGGCGGGGCCGACGAAGGGGGAGAAGGGGCGGCGGAGAGGTCCCGCCGAAGCCGGGACCGCCACCCCAGCAGCGCTTCGGACGAGGAGAGGCCGCACCGACACAAGCGGAAGCGCAAGAAGGAGAAGGAGCGGGAAAGAGAGAAGAGGAGGTTGAAGAAGAAGCGCAAGTCGAAGCATAAAGTGAGACTCCATCCACCCAGACCCGGATTTAAATCTTGCGCTGAAAAATGTTCTGTTGGTCTGATGTTCCCTTATTTTTCCTCACAGCGGCATCCGTCTTCTGACGACGACCACTCAGACTTCAGCGATGACTCTGACTACAGTCCGAGCGAGAAGAGGAAGTACAGAGATTACAGTCCACAGTACACGTCTTCTGTAAGGATCCTCTCCGTCTGATGTTGTAAAGCGTTAATAGGGGAAGAAAGTGTCTCTGCTCCATGGTGATGTTGCCTTTTCTCCTGCCTGCAGTCTCACGGGGGCTACGGTGCGCCAAAGAAAGGCAGCTACATGAAGATGGACAAACCGGCTTATGGGGGCTATGACGACTATGAAGAGGACATCTATGAGGGAGAGGAGGATGAAGAGATGGGGGAGGAAGAGTACGACGACTTCGCCAAGGAGCTGAACCAGTACCGCCGGGCCAAGGAGGGAGGCCGGGGTGGAAGAGGTGAGAGCTGAAAAGATCTCTCTATTAAAAACCCGCTCTGGTTCTGTCCTTTTCTCTCTCTGATCCAACTTGATAAATAAGGTTCCTTAAAATGTGACTGATTAAGGTGCTCAAACACGACTGTGAGACGACTTTTTATAATAAAAACAAAAGGTTGCTCTTTAATCCGGAGTCCTAAAAATGATAGGTTCAGATTTTTTTTTCTCACGGCCCCCTCGCTTCTGCTTTTCTCCTGCAGGGGGCAGAGGTCGCATGAGGGGCATGCGAGGCCGCGGAGGAATGAGGGGAGGGAGGAGGGGGCGAGGAGGAAGCCGAGGACGAGGCGGGCGAGTCGGACGGATGGGCGGAGACGACGATGGGGACGGGTTCGGAGACGAAATGGAGGTGAGCTTTTAAACTCTCAGTATCGTTGGTCGTCCCTGCATAAAAAAACAAAACGGCTTTCACTCCTGCAACCTTTTCACTTTTCGTCAAGTGGCAACTGCAGGTTTCTATCGGCTGCGATAGGCCGACACAAAGTGGGGCAAAAGGAACGTGAAGCGGAAGAAAAATGATGCTTTTCTTTAAAAGTCTTTAGAGAAACATAATCTGAAAAGTGTGGCGTGCATTTTGCATCTCACTGAGTTCAGCGGAACTGCCTCTCAGGGAAAGTTTTCGTTTCGTTAGACTGAAAATGAGGCGAACGCCCATCCCAGCAATCAGTTGAGTTCCATCCATCTTCCCATCATCTCTGATCAGTTTCCCTCAGCATGACGCCGTCACCACCGTGTTTCACTATGAAGGAATGGAGTTTCGTAGGACTTTATCCCAACAATGGTTTGGTAAAACCCATTACTCCCATATTCTCCTCTCTACACTGGCTGCCTGTACGTTTTAGGATTGTTTTTAAACATTTAAACGATCAGACACCTCCTGTCGTATCGGAGCTACGAGCATGTTCCCAGCAGAACCCTGAGGTCAGGGAACCGGCTGCTTTTCTGTGTTCCTTCTGAGCCGAGGAGACTGAGGCGACTCCTGAACTTTGAAATAAACTTCCACTCACTGTAAGGATGGCAAAACCCCTCAAATTGAAAGACTCATCTTGTAAACTTGGCTTTTAATTCCAGTTGAGTTATAGCATCAGGCTGATTTTGTTTATGGTTATATTTATTGTTTTAATTACTCTTGTTCTGTTAGAGTTACAGTACATGTAGTATTTTATTTATGTCTTTTATTCTATGGACCTGTACAATGCTTTGGTCACTCTGGGTGTGTAAAGCGCTGCGTAAATAAAGCTTAATTGACTGATTTATACCCACAGACGGACTCTGCTTACATTTCAGATACTTCCGTGTAAAAGATTTTGAAAACCCTCTGTCATTATGTGGTGCTTTGCGTTACGCAAACCTAATACATTAGTGTTTGGTGTTGTAATGAGACTAAAGGAGGACGTTTAAATGTTGTGAATAGGCTTAAAAAAAGAATGTAATTGTGGTCCAAAGTTTAACAAATGATCGGATTCTTTATCCTTACAGTATGGAGAGGAAGACTACGACAACATGGGGGACGACGACTACGACGACTACTCCAAAGAGCTCAGCCAGTACAAAAGGTCTAAAGACCGAGGCCGAGGTTTGTGCTGCTTTTACTCTACGGCCTTGTAAATCGAAGATGTAAGCAGTGTTCTGATCCAAAGTCGCCTCCTTTCGCTCGCGTCTTGCCCAGGAATGAAAGGGGGCCGCGGTCGAGGCCGGGGCAAAGGCGGGCGAGGCATGATGCGAGGAGCGAAAGGCCGAAGCCGAGGGCGAGGAAGAGGCGACATGGGGAACGACGACGACAACAACGGCGACATGGACAACGGGGTACGCTTTCAAGAGCCGCCACCGGGTCCCATAACACACACACAAGCACTGACGTCAACTTTGACCTTTTAAAGTCAGTCGCTGCTAACGGGTTTCTGTCGGTTGTGCAAATCAGGACGGAGGTGAAGGTCCAGGAGCAGGGAGGCGACATCACCACGACAAGCACCAGGACAAGAAAGGAAAAGCTCTGTGCAAGTACTACATCGAGGGGCGATGCACCTGGGTAAGACCCCACCGGCGTCCACGGCGAGCCGAGCCTCTCTGTTACAGACCGACTCGCTCCTTTAATTGTTTAGAAACGCGCCGACGGCACAGGCGACCTAACCGTGTTAACCGTTCTCAACCACCAGGGGGACCACTGCAATTTCAGCCACGACATCGAGCTGCCGAAGAAGAAGGAGCTGTGTAAATTTTACATCACCGGGTTCTGCGCCCGCGGCGACCACTGTCCCTACATGCATGATATCCTTCGCTGAACGTTTCCAGCGTCTCTCTCACTCAAATGTCTGCCCCCGGCTTCTGCTGGCTTGTCGTTTCTCCTTGACTCCCTTCCTCACGCGAATTCCCCTGCAAGCTGTTCCACACCACAGGAAACTGCGTGAACGGAGACGAGTGCATGTTCTCCCACGAGGCCCTCAACGACGACACCCAGGAGCTGCTCAACAAGGTGGGGGCCCCTGGCCGGGTTACGCCTCATGAAAATGTTGTTTAGCACTCGCTCTCTGTGAGGGATTTGTGCAGAAAGCGTCAGACGTGCTCAGCTTTGGGTCTTGTGTGTTCCCGCCGTGCTGCAGATGCTCGCAGAGGACGCTGAGGCCGGAGCCGAGGATGAAAAGGAGGTGGAGGAGCTGAAGAAGCAGGGGATCAACCCTCTTCCTAAACCCCCTCCTGGAGTCGGGCTCCTCCCCACTCCTCCTCGCCCCATTTCCATGGACCCCAACATGGGGCCCGTGGACTTCGGTGGGCCTGTGGGTGGCGACTTCGGGGGTCCTCCTGGACCCAGTCAGGGTCCTCTTTCAGGCAAAGGTCCACCAGGTCCCCCGCCTGTCCCGGGGCCCAACCCCCCTCCCGGTCCAGTCCACAGTCCTGATGGAAGCCCCTTCCAAGGAGGACCACCCCCAAACCCCAGCTGCCCTCCTCCGCACATGGTTCCCCCGCCTGCTGGTGGCGGAGCCGGCGCCTCGGCGGGGAAGAAGATCCCTTCGCTGTTTGAGATCAAAGTTCAGCCGACGGGACAACTGGCTCAGAAACTGGCTGTCAGGTAGGAGATCAGAAAAGCTGCAGGAGGAAATCCGGCCTGTTTGTTTATCTTTATTTAGCAGGAACAGAGAAGCCAGTCGTCTCATGTGGATTAAAACAGTTTGAATTTTATCGTTTTGTTTGTCACGTGTTTAAAAATCGCTTTAGAAATTTCTTATACCCCATCTTTGATTGCATTTGTCTTCCGTGGCTTTAAAGCTGCTAAACCACAGCCGAAAGGTTTTTAGTTAAAAAAAACAAAAAAAACATGAATGCAAGTCTTACTTTCTATAAATAACGTTTGGACTTTTGACCAGTGACACGTTTCTGTGCCGTTCAGGTTAAAAAAAAAAGTGTTGGTCTTTGTTATAAATGTAGCTCTGTGTTTTGGACGTGCTAAAATTTACCGCGTCATGCTCTGATCTCTGGGACGCTCAAACACGGACTCCCAGGAAGCAGATCGGGTCACATGACCCGGGCAGACAGGAAGCTGCTGCAGCCGACGCGGCCTCAGTGTTAACAGGTGGAAACAACGAAAAATGCTTCGATTGTGAAGGAGAGCGCGTGTTCGTTAGAGCAACCTAATAACTGCTGAGAGCTCCGATGCTGCCGGCTAAATGGGACAAGCAGCCGGTAATAGGATGATAATTCAATAATGATATTTATTGATAGATAGACGTATATCGATGAGAGAAAAAGAGGTCAATAAAAAGTTTAATAGAATAACAGTTTTCCTTCCTTTTGCATTCTAGCCATGTAGGTTAATATATATATATATATTTTTTACCAATATAGTCTTTATTGAGATTTTTCATTTTGGAAATACAAACTTATCTGAACAAGTTCTCTTTGTAGTTATTACATGACAGTAATTATTTTTACTCAACTCGGAGAAAAAAAAAAAAAGGAAATAAAAGGGAAAACAAAGAAGAAAAACACACACAGCTTCTCAAAAACGGGGTTATTCAAGCAGATTACAAATTGGTCAGATATGAATTTATACATCTATACAACATGGCACACCACAGGTTCCGGTAAATCAGAACTCAAACAAACCCTCTGTCGAGTCTAAGTCCTTAATAAAATTAATGAAAGGCCCCCAAATCCTCTCGAAAAGATACCGTTTGGATTTCCTAATATATGTTATTCTTTGTAGTGGCAAATTAGACAACATCTGTTTTAACCACTGCGTGGCGCTAGGTCTACTGATATTTTTCCAAGCCAAAGCAATACATTTTTTTGCAGCTAACAAGCTTAAATCTATAAAAGTACGTTCTGATTTACTAAAGTTATATTCCCCAGGGTATAAAGCTAACAGGAACAATTTAGGATCCAGTGAAACTTGCTTTAAGATAATTTTTTAATTATATCTTTCACCTCTGTCCAAAATGCTCATGTAGGTTAATATTACATCATTACATCCTCCCAACCAATCACAGCGCAGGCCCAGGAATCAAGCTCCGCCCCCCTCAAAGAGTTCAGAGAGCACGTGTTCTTTTTTCTTCTTTAAAAACTTGCAGTTTTGGTAAAAAGTTGGTTGAATAAAGGGTTGAGTTTGAATTCAGCGTTTGCGTGTCTGTATCTAAAAACAGGTTAAGTAACATAAAATGTCCAGGGCTGCACTTAAAATATATGTTTTGAATTTGTTGATAATTATCAATATCGATCAATATGATTTCTACTTTATCGATATGCTTCTTTTCTATATCGTCCAGCCGTAGCTGCTACCAGGAGTCCAGTTTAGTCTCTGGTCCTGACCTTTAAAACCAGGACACTGGTTGTGACGTCATTCAAATTTACTACAGAAGCATTCACTCAGACACAACAGCTGCTTTTGTTCTTTACCTCTGAACGATTCAAAACAAACAAAATCGTGTCTTATTTTTAATTTTTGTTGAATCACACTTTCCCCCTCTGTCTCAGAAGCCAGGGCCCCAGTAGCGGTCAGGCTCAGACTGCACCTCCTGGACCCCAGGGCCCCCCGGGGGCCGCTCCGCCCCGTTTCCCAGGGCCTGCCGGCATGATGTCCCCTGAGTCGCAGAACATGGGGCCCGGTGGAGCCCCCATGATGGGGGGGTTTGGATGCGGAGACGGTCCTCCTCACGGAGGGTCAGGACCTCCCCAGGGCGGAGGAAACTTCTACAACGAGTTCTACAATCAGCAGGAAGGGATGAAGATGGAGGGCGTGCAGGAGGGTGAGGAAGGCTCACTGACACGGCGAGGACCTTAGGACGGACCTCAGCTTCTAAACTGACGTCCTCGTCTCCCCTCAGGTGACAGGTTCCAGAGTTTCCCTGGCATGGACGACCGAGGAGGCCCCGGGAACAGAGAGGGTCCTGCTAACGGGGCCACAGCCGCTCAGGGGGGCCTCTCCGTGCCGGACTTCCTGCCTCCTGCTCAGCGCGTGCTCTTCATGAGGATCCAGCAGAAACAGCAGGAGGAGGAGGAGCGAGCTCGCAGGATGGCCGAGGGAGGAGCAGAGAAGACGAAAAACATTGAAGGTATTTTTAAAAACCTATATGGTTTTGATTTTTATTTTGTTGACTGAGCTTTTAATACGATTCCTTTCCCTCTTCCAGGCGACTCAGGGAACTGGTACTCCAGTGAGGATGAGGATGGCGGCAGCAGTGTGACCTCCATCTTGAAGACACTCCGCCAGCAGACCCAGGCGCCTCAGAAACCCGACGGCGCTCCGGGCGACTCTCGTCTACAGAAGGCGTCTCCGGCCCACCCTCCAGCTCGCCCAGCAGACCCCCGCCTGGCCCGAGACCCCCGCCTGGCCCGCGTCGCGGAGTCGCTCCATACGTCTGACGGCGCTCCGCCCACGGCGCCGCCATCCTTGGGGCCACCTACAGACCCGAGGTTAGCCAGGCTAGCCGCCGCCGCCTCCGCGGGGTCCGCCTCGCACTCGCCCGCTGCCAAGCCAGACCCCGTCATGGTTTACAAGCCCCCGCCGCTCACCGCTCCAGCGGCAGAGGAGGAGGAGACGGAGCGAGTGCTGCGGGACAAGCCCGTGCCGATCCCCCTGGACCCGCTCATGGGGATGGCTCTGAGGGACCCTCGCTCACAGCTGCAGCAGTTCAGCCACATCAAGAAGGACATCGTGCTGCACATGCCCGCCTTCTCCAAGACCGTCACCTGGTCCCCCGAGGATCTGCTTCCGCTGCCCATTCCCAAGCAGGACCCCCTGCCCCTCCCACCTGGCATCCCTCCTGTGCCCTCCCTGGATCCACGCCTGAGCAGGGCGCCGCCGCTGCGCACGTCGCCGCCCCCCTCCGCGCAGCCCCCTCCCTCCCTGGACCCCCCCGCGTCCTCCTCCACCTCCTCCCTCCCAGACTTTGAGCTGCTGTCTCGTATCCTGAAGACCGTTAACTCCATCCCGTCCCAGACCTCCTCCCCTCCTCACGTGGCCACGCCCCCTCCTCCCCTGTCGCTGCTCGGTCAGGCTCCCCCCGCGGCCGCCCCCCCCGCAGAGAAGCCCGTGGACCCGCGTGTTCGCAAGGCGCCGTCCGACCCCCGCCTGCAGCCGCAGAAATCGGCGCTGAAGCAGCCGTCAGAGCCGCCTCCCTCGGTTCCGGTTCCTGCTGCGGCTCCAGTGCCTCCGTCGTGTCCCTCCCCCCCAACCATCGCCCCCTACGACCCCCGGCTGCTCTCCTCAGGGGGCGCAGGCCGCAGCGTGAGTGCAGGAGCACCAGGGGGCGCCAGCGTGCTGAGCAGCATCAGCCTCTATGACCCACGGACTAACAAACCGGGGAGCCCCGGTACCGGCAGTGGCTCCAGCAGCTCCCCCAACTCGGCCAGCGCAGAGTCCAAACCCGGGGACCCCGCCGCGAATAAGCCCAAGTCCAAGGAGCCGCTGTTTGTGCGGAAGTCTGCTCTGGACCAGCCGGAGCCGGAGAAGAGCGGAGAGCAAGGGACCGACCGGTACAACAGCTATAACAGGCCCCGACCCAAACCCGCTCCCTCGCCCAACGCCACGGCCCAGACCGCGCCTGCAGTCGCCGGCGGAGCCCCGGGCGCTCCCGGCGACCAGGCGCCCGCAGGGGTCCACAACCTGCCGGTGTCCTCCCTGTTCGGGGTCGTCAAACAGGCGGCCAAAGCCGGCGGGACGAGCAGCCCGTTCGGAGGGAGCAGCCCGGCGCAGTCGGAGCCGTCCGCCGCCGAGCAGGACAACGCCTCGCTGAAAGACGTGTTCAAGGGCTTCGACCCGACGGCCTCACCCTTCTGCCAGTGACGGCGTGGAAACGGAGAGCCAATCAGGAGGGCCGCACGTTTTTAACATTACTGGACACTGAAGGGGTCGGCCCGGTGGAGACCGCCGGTCGGACCCAAACATCTGGGGTCCGGCCGCCGCACCGGGTCTGGACTGAGAGCCCCTGTGTGGACGGGAAAAGTTAGATTTCTATTTTAAACTTATTGATGTATAAAAAGATGTTTTCTCTTGTCTCAGAAAGCAACATATTAGCTTTACGCCCACGTTTTGGTTCTGCTGCTCTGTTTGTGGTCGATGTTCTGGGAACAAGTCCGACTGTCGGCACCAAAAATGTGTCTCACTTTGGAGTAATTTTCTTCTCTCTCTCTCTCTCTCTCTCTCTCTCTCTCTCTCTCTCTCTCTCTCTCTCTTCCTGTTTCGAGGCAAAATATTTAAACACTTTTTACGTTTTCTGGAGAAAGAGACGAAATTATCTAAATATAGATCTATAACCGGCCTGAATTATTTTTTAGTATTTATTTTTATACTTCTTTGCGCTGTCGGCTCGTGTCGTCTGAGGTTCAGCTGAATATGTTCTCCCGTCTGCGGCTCGCCCGGCTGTTCCGGGTCGGATCCGGGCTCGGCATCGGCTCGGTTCCTGCGAAAACCTTTGCTTTCATCTGCCGTATTTTTGTTCTCACTGGTTGTAAAGACGGAAAATATTCCTGACTAAAGAGAAAAAAAAAAACAGAAACACCAGCTTTTGTGTTTATTTGTGTTTGGGTTATTAAGGAAAGCGGTGAAGCATCGGTTCCCCCCCCCCCCCCCCGAGTGTGGCCCTTCGGAGCCGTCGCGCCGCTCTTCATTCTCTCTGGTTTGGCTCCAGCTAGTTGAGTTCAGGGAGACAAATCTTCCTCCGGAGCGGCGGGAGGGAAGCTCTCGTCCCCGTTTCAGAGCTCAAACACACGGAGGCAAAGGATCAGAAAACAGCTTCCAGGATGGCTAACGGTGGTTTTGTGTACAAATGTTAAATCATTTTAACTTATTTCTTTGGGTTTTTTATGCTCTGGGGATTAGATTTGGCTGTCGGACTGAACCAACACCTCGGTGGATGCAGGCAGAGGGAGGAGAGCTTGTGAGATTGTCCATCAACATTTTTTGTCGAATTTATTGTTTTTTTTTTTTTTTTCTTTATTTTGTACATTTTTTTACGTTTTCTTTCTCACTTTGTAAGTTTGAGCAGAATCTTTAACACCATCTGGGAGAGGGGAAGGGGGGGGAAGTTTTCTAACTGTACACTTTAGTCCAGGTTGTAAGTATTTAAATAAAGTCCGTACATGATCCGAAGGTTAAAACTCTATTTTCTGTATTTTTATTACCTCAGCTGATTCGTCTGATGTGTTTATGTATGAATGCCTAAAATCATAATAAAACTTTTCTCTGATGACGTCATTGGAAGTAAAACAAACTGCTGTCCTTTTTTTTTCCCTTACGCCGCAGTTTTGAAGTGAAACATATGGAGGTAAATTGGGGCCAAAAGTTTTTTTTAATTTGAAAAAACTCAATTAAAAAAAAAATTAAATTCAAATTTCTTTTTTTCACGGTAACAAAACTTTTGGCCCCAATTTAGCTCCATAGTATTAGAAATTATTGAACAGATCTCTGACTTTGCTCCTTTGCATTGATGCCTGTGAAGCGACCGAGCGGTTCTGTGTCTCCGGATTTGGATCAGAACCTCAGCAGCCTGGTTCACCAAGATCCGCCTGACGACCCGCTTCCTGCTCCCCTCCCATCCTGCGGCGCTGGCTCCAGGAAGGGACGCCATTCATCCCGGACCTCAAAGGCTTCCTGTCGGGCCCGGCTGGCGGTTGTTCAGGCGCGGCCCGCCCCATTCAGCACCTCCGCCGTTGTACCACTTCTTTGAGGTACTGGTACTGCAGATATTAGGGGAAAATCAGGCTTCACGATTTATTACTGACCTTCGTTCTACAGGTTTGAAATGTGAAGGTGCAGCAAATAAAAGCGTCTGGGGATTTTTGTCCTAAAGGCGTCTGATGACCCACTCTGGCGATTTCCCTGAAACCTCGTCCTCACTAATCTGCTTCAGGTGCGCGTTCAGCAACAGTGGATGGCTGGTTGAATTATATTTACAGCAATCCCTCGTATTGACCACTTATGTGGCAGCAGTGGCTGGTTAAGTGCACTGATCTTGCAGCAATCCCTACTGAGCAACCATGTGGCAGTGGACATCTTTACAACAATCTCTGTTACAGAACAATCATGACAACTGCAGATGGTTGGTTGCTTTGACTTTGCAGCAATCCCTTTTACACAGCAAGCATGTGGCAACAGTGGATGTTTGATTTAATTATATTTACAGCAATCCCTCTTCTTAAGCAAGCATGTAGCAACAGTGGATGGTTGATTGAATTATATTTACAGCAATCCCCCTTCTTAAGCAAGCATGTAGCAGCAGTGGATGGTTGATTGCATAGACTTTACAGCAATGCCTCTCACTGAGCAAGCATGTGGCAACATTGGTTGGTTGGATTATATTTACAGCAACCCCTCTTATTGACCAAGTATGTGGCAGCAGCGGCTGGTTAATTACACTGACCTTGCAGCAATCTCTACTGATGAGGCATGTGGCTGTTGAAATGTATTGAATTATCTTTACAGCAATCCCTTTTGCAGAGCAATCATATGACAGCAGTAGATGGTTGATTGCTTTGACTTTGCTGTAATCTCTGTTATTGAGCTAGCATGTGACAACAGTGGATGGTTGGTTCCATGGCCTTGCAGCAATGTCTTTTACTAACCAAGCAGGTGGCAACAAAGGACGGTAGATTGCACTGACTTTGTGAACATGTGGCAAAAGTGGACAGTTGGTTGCATTTACTTTGCAGCAATCCCTCGTACTAAGTAAGCATGTGGTGACAGAGGAAAGTAACGACTCCGGGCTTTTCTGGAACGCCCTTTGACTCGCTGCTTTGTTTATCATTTTGATTCGAGTCCCTGGCTGTTTCTTCTTCATTTGTTGCAGAGGGCTCCTAAACTCCAGGGATGAGCCAATAGATTAGTAATAGCTTAGCAAATAGGCGGTTACAAGTAAGATCTATCAGGGAGGTTGCCTGGACTTGGTGGTGGTGTGTATATATAGATCTGATCCTCTTAAAGGATGACTTCAGCTGAGACCGGAGGCGTGATGGGCTGCAGCTTTCTGCAGGGCAGCGTCCGTCCCTGACGAGGGTTGGGGGGTGTGTGTAAGCGCCCATGGTGATGCCTCGGCTGGACCTTCAGACTCCACTCTCAGGACGTGTTGTGTCTCTGCTTGTTTGTGTATGTTGGCCTTGTTATCGTGGGGTTTTCAGCTCAACGTGAGAAAATGTTCCCACACTCCGCCGAGCTTCACACAGGACTTAACAGAATTAAAGACTCTGACACTAAGGCCCTTGTGTCCTCAGCTGTAACTCACTAATGGAGTGTAAAATATTACATAAAACCAAAAGAGAAAGAGCTTTTAATGCATAAATGTTATGTTGATGTTATAATCTACACAACCGAAATGCTGACTCGACAGATGTCCAGTCAACGACTGTCCACATGGAGGGCAAGCCACAACAGGTCATTGCTAAAGGAGCTGGTCATTATTATCCAAGCATATTAGTGGAAAGTTGAGGAAGAGAAAAATAGAAAAGGCGCAGACACAACAGAGGTAACCAAACCTGAGCCAGGGACATCCATCAGATTAAGGGTCGCCGTTCAAAAAATAGCACAACCCTTCAGTGAGCTGCATCTAAAATGTCATTTCATTCAGTTGCTCTTCCTTTTTAATAATACTTGTATTTACATAGATTTAATATGACAAAAACATTAAAAACATGTTTATATTGCATAAAGTTAAGGTGAGCTCTAATTCTTCTGGTTGAAAGGTCAGTACAGGTAGCCCTTTGTATCACACAGTACTAACAAAGTCGCTCCCAGAGTCAAAAAGGTTTGTGATCCCTGCATCAGATGTTCCTAGCCTGGACTGAGGAGAAAAAGAACTGGACTGTTTTGGGCCCCAGAGTCTAGAAGACATAGAATCCAAGGTGATTGTGGTCCAGTGAGAAGTTTTCACAGTCATTGACGATCGTCTCGTCGGCCGCTGGTGTTGCACCATATGATCAAAGTCATGGCAGCCGCCTGCAAGGTAATTTCAGAGCACTTTGCTTCCCTCGGCAGAACCCCTCCATGCCCCACTGCACTAAAGCAGTAATTCATGCTAAAGGAGCCCCAACCAAGTATTGAAGCCACATACTGTACAGCACGTGAATATGTGCTAAATATACTTTTTCATTAGTTTGATCTACTTTTCTCAGAAATTTTAGGCTTCATTACTGACTGTAAGACAGCAATAAGCTGAAACAAACACTTGAAATGTAATTTTGTATGTAATGAATCTTTTAATGTGTTACACGTCTTGGACCGAATTACTCTATAATATCTAATGATGCACCTCTCTTCTGCACAGGTCCAAACCTTCTCAGCCACGCCTCTTTGTCTCCTACCTCAGCTGCCCGTCTGATGTACTCAGTTATAATCAGTTTTGGTCAGTCCTGACGGAAAATCTCACCCTGCCTGCTGTCTTTTGGCCTATTGCCGCCAATCCAAACCATGAATCACAGCAGCTCTCACTGACGTCTCGGAAACCTTGCCTTTTTACTCTTGCAGCTGTCCTCTGGTCGTTCTCCTCCATCCAATCTTTTCCACCTCTATGAAACTCATTTACCTTTCAGTTCCAGTAAATTAATTAATTGAAACAAATGTCTCAAGACACTTTACAAAACAGATTCAGTTTATATATACATTTAATTAATTCAGTCCTGTTGCATTGCGTCAATGATATTTCAACAAACATTGATTACCCCTAATCTGAGCAAGCCAGCTACAGTGGTTGATTGTCCATAGCTATTATCTTTGCAGCAATCTCTCTTATTGAGTAAGCATATGGCAACAGTGTGTGGTTGGTTGAATTATCTTTACAGCAATCCCTCTACTTAAGCAAGCATGTAGCAACAGTAGATGGTTGATTGCATAGACTTTACAGCAATGCCTTTCACTGAACAAGCATGTGGCAACATTTCATGGTTGATTGTATTATATTTACAGCAACCCCTCTTATTGACCAAGTATGTGGCAGCAGCGGCTGGTTAATTACACCGACCTTGCAGCAATCTCTACTGAGTAAGCATGTGGCTGTTGAAATGTATTGAATTATCTTTACAGCAATCCCTTTTACAAAGCTATCATATGACAGCATGGATGGATGATTCCATGGCCTTGCAGCAATTTAATTTACTAACCAAGCAGGTGGCAACAATGGATGGTAGATTGCACTGACTTTGTGAACATGTGGCAAAAGTGGAAAGTTGGTTGCATTGACTTTGCAGCAATCTCTTGTTCTGAGTAAGAATGTGGTGACAGATGAAAATAACGACTTTTGGCTTTTCTGAAATGCCCTTTGAGGGCTCCTAAACTCCAGGGATGAGCCAATAGATTAGTAATAGCTTAGCAAATAGACAGTTACAAATAAGATCTACGGGCACTTTCCTCGTATTTTACGCACTTTTTGTCCAACTTGTAAACAAGATCTGTTACATAAAGTGGAACGAAATGAGCAAAGTCCAAAACAGGTTGTTTAAAGGAACTCAAGAAAGCCCAGTGAACTACTGAACAAGATGTTTATTAAAGATTAGAGGAGAGTCTGGCTGCTGAAAAATTTTCAAGTTAAATTATTTTCACATTTTTAACCACGTTTTATCTCTCATAAGATAAAAGTGCCGAAGAAATATTCAGCACTTGAAATCTAGGGGGAAAACACTGACTTTTCTTCCCCTGGTTCCTCACACTATCTGGACTCATATGTGTGTGTATGAAAAGCAAAGCAATGACTTCACCCAGGCTACGCTTCGTGCTTCACGTGTGGCCCGTTCAACACAGATCCTCCTGACGTCAGAAGACCCAGAAAACAAATGATTATGAAGAAGAAAAGACCGGACTGTGCTTGCCGTGGCCTTCAGCCGCGGCGTTTCTGTTGAATAGACGAGCAAACTGACATCAGTGTGCTGGTATGTATCTGCTCAACATGTGACACGGCCCTTTTGTGGTATCCACATGCTTGTGGTGCGTGTGGACGTGTTCCTGTAGATCTGCAACAGAGGGTTCAGTGTCTGCGTCTTGGTGGTTGGCTGCTGCATTCACGGTGGCTGTGTGGCTGAGGTCATTTATTTCATGAGTGTGTCACAAAGCCTGGAGTTTGCAACTTTTAAACCAACCGCTGCCGGCCAGAAAAACTGTTTCTATTATTTATTAACATTTTGTAAAAAAAAAAGTCAGTGAATCCGTTTGTGTTCATTGTTTTTTTCCTCAGGCTATAAGAGCTGTCGAAGTTTTGCTTCTTTGCACATTTCTTCTGTTTTTGCCTTTTCTTTGTCACGCCTCAATGTTTCAGATCATCAAACAAATTATAACAGACAAAGAAAATTTGAGTAATTGCATTTGTGACAACTGGCACTGTTTTTTTTATATCACTGTGGAGGAATTTGGTTAAATTTATTTTTCCAGCATGAACTGCTCATTTAAGGTCCAGCTACAGCATCTCAATTAGGTTTAAGTCCAGACTTTGACTAGGACATTCCAAACAATCCTTTTGATGTAACCTTCAAAACAAAAGGCTTGGCTTCCTGTTAAATCAAGAATAGAATTTAAAATTCTCCTTCTAACGTATAAAGCCCTTAATAATCAAGCTCCATCATATATCAGAGCTCTGATTACCCCGTATGTTCCTAACAGAGCACTTCGCTCTCAGAATAGAGGTCTGCTGGTGGTTCCTAGAGTCTCTAAAAGTAGAATGGGAGGCAGATCCTTTAGCTATCAGGCTCCTCTCCTGTGGAACCAACTGACAGTTTTGGTCCGTGAGTCAGACACCCTGTCTACTTTTAAGACTAGTCTTAATACTTTCCTTTTTGACAAAGCTTCTAGTTAGAGTGGCTCATATTACCCTGAGCTACCTCTATAGTTATGCTGCTATAGGTTTAGGCTACTGGAGGACATCAGGGTCTATTTCTCTCACTCTGCTGAGTTCTCCTACTGCTCTCCAATTTGCATTGTTTGTTGTTATTTCAACGTTTAACTTTTTGTTCCCTCTGTCTTATTTCTCTTCATAGAAGGTACACCTGGTCTGGCGTTCTGTTAGCTGTGACTTCATCCAAGGGAGGCAGATCATCCTCTATTACCATCTAACGTAGAAAGTACTCCTGGATCAATGTGAGCTTCTCTGCTTTCTGTGTCTCTGCTCTGTCTTCTCTAAGCCCCAGTGGGTCGAGGCAGATGAGCGTTCACACTGAGCCTGGTTCTGGTTCTGCTGGAGGTTTTCCTCCCTGTTAAAGGGGAGTTTTCCTCTCCACTGTCGCTTCATGCATGCTCAGTATGAGGGATTGCTGCAAAGCCATCAACAATGCAGACGACTGTCCACTGTGGCTCTACGCTCTTTCAGGAGGAGTGAATGCTGCTTGGAGAGACTTGATGCAACCTGCTGGGTTTCCTTAGAGAGGAAACTTTCTGACCAACCTGGAGGATTTGATGGAATCTGACTTTGTAAAGAACCTTGAGATGACATGTTGTGAGTTGGTGCTATATAAATAAAATTGAATTGAAAAGAAAAGTAACCAGTAAGCGCTGCTGGGTTGGTGTTACAGATTCTCACCTAGCAGGTGAGAATCTTTTGATGCTTCGGGTATATTAGATTTCTTAAGCATGACTTCTAATGACTAATAGCTCTGTAACCTTTTCCAGACTGATAGATGCCAATTACTTGGTTTCTCATCTGTTCCTGATTTTGATCAGTTTGGGTCAGGGGTCTGCAGCCTTTTCAGTACCAAGAGTCATTTTTGCCCTTATTCCAGCAAAATGAAACGTGTTTATCCAAAGAGGAAATGTTATGATTTTGTATAAATTTTTACAATAGGAATTTTTGGTCATTTTAAAAGACAACCATTTTATTTCTACTTTTAGCTTTTAGAATAAAGGAAAAAAATAAACCTTTGGCAAAAAGGTGATGGATACATTTTCTCCTATGGGGTGTTTATGGAAAATTATGTAGAAAAACAAACACATGCTTTTTATTTATTCATTTTCTTTCTTTTGTTTGAAATAAATAATCAAATGAAGTTAATGTTTTCCAGCCTAATGACAACAATAATAGATCCAAAACAATATTAGAGACTTTTAGTGTCATTGTGTTGGGGAAATTCATGCAAATATTCCACAGAAAACTGAAAAACTGCTAAAACCTGCATAAAAACTGTATATCATGTTTACTCTGGTTATCTTTTTCTGATGTGAACATTTATTTGATGATAAACATTTAACTGTGAGGGAAAAAAAAGCTAAACCAGAAGAAATCTGTAGGAGGGAAAATGCTTTTTAATGCCACTTTAAACACAACAAATGCCAGGCTGAAATTAGATAGACATAACAGGTTTGTGGCAGAGTAATAGCTCACATATGGAGCTGTGTGTGGGTGTTGTGGTGAAATGAAATGGGGCGTGTTTTCTTTCTGCCGCTTAAGAGTCCCGTCAACTACAGTTCCCAGAAGTCCTGTGGAGATGAACTCAGATGTTTGTCCCTCTGCCTGGAGGAGCAGAGCGCTGACACACGGTTTTCCTTTGAACTGATCAAGAATGAGTGTTCGATTGCAGCTATGAGCTCAGATCACATTAAACCCTAAAACCTGAATTAGCGTCTTAAAGAGTCAGAACCAGAAAGTGTAGGCAGACGGATTTCTTTACAAAGAGACATATAAACACCCGTTCTGTTATTCCAGCCACTGCGTCTCTCATCCTGGGCTCCTCCTTTCCTCTTTTCCTTTTTTAACTTTTCTTTCCTTCTGTCTTGTTTTGTATTGTTTCCTCCTTTCTTTCCTGTCTCCTCTGCTTGCTCAAAGGTTACTGTAGTCGATGACCCCCCCCCCCCCCCTTAGAATCAGGAAAACACATTCTTTCCAACCCCCACCCCCCATACTGGTCCCATTCCTTGTCCTTCACGGATCATTTGTAAACTAACGACAGCGGTACTTTTCCTGTCGAGGCTGAAGCAGTCGCTCTGCCTGATGAACCATCTCTGTCTGCTGTGATCCTCATGATTCAAGTGAATAGTATTGGGGAGGATCCTGCTGAGATACTGATGCCCTGGTTGTAATCCTTTGGCTCTGGAGACAGACATTTGAGCTTTTTATGAGAATGTGACGCTTGTGGTTGTGTTGTTTTGTTTTCCTCTTGTTTATTTGAGCTTCGACATTCCAGAAAACAACCCCAGAGGATGAGTGCATGGGTGGTTCTGCAGAAAATTACTTTTTATTTTTTGATCTTTAAAATCAAACAAACCTGAATAAACTGTTGACACTAAAGTCTGTCTTGAGGAACCTAATGCATTGAACATCAGCTGAAGACCTTAATTCCAGCAATCCAATCAGCAAATACTCCTTTTTTTTATATCAAGCAGGTAAAAGGCTGAAGTAGCGGAGATTTAATTGTTTTGGTTGTATCTTGACAATATAATCATTTTAATTGTATTACCCTGCGACTCATAGCTAGAGTGGCTTAGGTTATCCTGAGCTATCTCTGTAGTAATGCTGCTGGCGGACATAATGATCTAACTCTGCTACATTCTCCTACTACTCTCCAATTATGAATTATTTGCCGTTATTTTAACTTTTAGCTTTAAGCTCTCTTTCTGTTTTTTTTATCTTCATAGTAGCTGCATCTGGCCTTGTAATCAGTATGTCTGTGATAGCGTCCTGGAGGGGGGAATCGGCTGAGCTGCTGCTGTCAACAACTTCAGGTTCTTCTTTATATGATACACCGGGTCCTGTCTTTCAGTGTTTAGCCCTGTCTCTATCCTAGATGAAGCCGCTACGCCGCTTTTCTCTAACATACAAATTACTCCTGGATCACTGCTTCTGTGCTCTTTTTGTGTCTCTGCTCTGTCTTCTCAAACCTCCAGTGGGTCGAGGCAGATGACCGTTCACACTGAGCCTGGTTCTGGTTCTGCTGGAGGTTTTGCTCTCCACTGTCGCTTCATGCATGCTCGGCCTCTGCAATGCCAGCGATTGTCCACTGTGGCTCCATGCTCATGCAGCAGTAGTAAGTGCCGCGAGTCAATCACTCGATGCAACCTGCTGGATTTCATTTGATAGAAAACTTTTAACCAACCTGAATAATAAACTGAACTCGACTGCATTGTTGGATAACTAGGCTCAATTGGAAAGCATGTATTTGTCTTGGAATCTGTCTGTATAATCCAAATACTTTTTTTCCCCCCTAAAGTGCCTTGAGGCAAAATTTTTGTGAGTTAAACTTCTTTTCCTTTTGTGTAAAATAATATTGTCTTGCACATTCATCACTGCAGACGGCACTAAAAACAGAGGCCATTAATGGCAGTACTTGAAACTTGCTTTGGTTAAAACGGCTTTTTATTTTTATTTCTTTTTCACTATAACTCATATATTTCAAGCTCCCTACAGTGCTAAATGTCAAGGTTCATGGTCTCTATGTCTGGTTATACGTTTACCTTAGCCTTTGTGCTCATATTTTGTTTTGTATTGTTTAGGCATCCATTTCCCTCTACCTAATGTTGCCACCTGAGTTTGGTCCTTCATGCATTTGATAATTTTTTATTTCAGTCTCACACTAGGTCTTGCAATCCCAGCCCTCAGTACGCACTCACCAGACACTTTTAGGTCCACCTTGCTGGTATCAGGTTTGACCCCCTTCTTTGGTTGTTTATGGCATAGATTAAACAAGATGTTGGAAGGATTGTTCAGAAACGTTGGTCTATATTGATGTGAAAGGATCACAAAGTTGCTGCAGATGTGTTGGCCGTACATTGAGGATCCAATTCTCCCGTTCCACCACATCCAATAGGTGCTCTGTTGGACTGATATCTGGTGACCATGGAGGTCCGTTGAGAACACTGAACTCACTGAAACCAGTTTGAGATCACTTGAGTTTTGCGACGTGGTGAATTATCCTGCAGTAGGAAGCCACCAGATGGTAAACTGTGGTCATAAAGGAATGGACATCGTCCGGCAGGCAGTGTCCGAAATGAACTTCCCAATTCACTGGTCAAGTTGGAAGGTAGATGTAAAAATCAACTGGCCAAGCATATTTTTTACCAGTCAAAATATTAATTCTGACCGACTCCTGCTAAATATCTCCACATAATCCCGCTACGTAATTAGCCTGAGCTAAAGGCTAGTTGTTAGCAAACGGACATGACGTAGTTGCTGTCGTTCTCACGTCACATGTGAGCGTTTGTGGACGTGTGCGTTTGTTGTCATACGAGCTGAAAGCAGAGAAACACAAACAAGCATCCGCCCAAATGATGACTGAAAAACACGATTTATTTGGTACAAACATTTATTCGCCATGTGGCAGTTAGCTCTGAAATTTACTCGCCAAATGGAAAATTTACTTGCATGTGGAGTCTGGCGAGTGTTCATTTCAGACCCTGTTGATAGGCTGTGGCATTTAAACGATGTTGAACAAGGACCCATAAGGGGCTCCAAATGTGTCAAGAAGAAAAAATCCTTAACTCTGTGTACTCAGATTTTCTTTGCCATAGAAAGTGCTTTCAGACCAGTTTGTTTTCTGTCTGAAACACCAAACCATTTAAGGGAAATGGCCAACTTCACTCAAACAGGTTCTTTTGGAGATTTCTTCATGTTAAAAGGGAGTTTTTTCTTTCAACTGTCACCACTTGCTTGCTCAGACTCTTTGCGATCAGCTGGGCTTTTTAACACCAGTTCTTTTGACCTTTTGGCATTATAATCTCAGACTTTCCTGAATTTAATCTAACCTGTATTGGTATAAATTTGATTTGCAACTGCAGTTCGTAAACTGGGCCTTGTACCTGTTTGCTTGTTTCATTTTATTCTTCTATGTTGACGTCAATGTCCAACTTCTAGCCTGTTATTTCTAATGGTGCGCCTGCTTTTCAATTCAATTCAATTTTATTTATATAGCGCCAATTCATGATACATGTCATCTCAAGGCTCTTTACAAAGTCAAATTCAATCAGATTATACAGATTGGATCAGCCTTCTTCAGCAGGTTTCCCTCAGGAAAAGAGAAATAAAGGTTGAATAAATACATTAAGTTAGAAAAGGATAGTAGTATAGTTTGTGGTTTATAGTGCATGGTCAGAAAAATTGGGGCTCAGTGTTAAATTAAATTAAAGAATCACAGCAAGACTTCAATTTACCCGCCTGGTCATGCGTATCAGTGTCTATTAGGACAGGTTCCACCACCAGAACAGCCCTCCTGACAGGACCAAGCGACGTTAAACTGCTTCCCTCCAAACTGAGCTGCAGGTCAGCCACTAAAGCATCAAAATGACGTTGAAGCAGCTTATAGTGGTGTGTCCGGCCTCGTCCCTCCCCGTTCCCAGAGCCTCCAACATCAACAAGCTGACTTCCCTGCCGCTGAGAGGGCCGAGCCAGTCCCCGGTTAAATTTAAAACTGGATGGGGTTGGCGTCCTCCCAAACCTGTGTTCACTGGAACAGAAGCGCACGCACGCTTCAGCGCTGCAGTAAACAATGCCACCGGATTTTGGACTTGAATCTCTTGGGAGCTGCTTCAGGATGGAAGCGTCCCCTCCTGATGCTTTCTCGTGATAATCGCGGGTGAGAGTTTAAAACCTGTCGTCTGCCAAGGTCTCTCCTGTTGTACACACACACACACACACAGTATACACCTAAGTCCATCTGGAAGCTTTCCAGAACCAACAGGGCACAAGATGGATGTTTGTTTGCCTTGTATTTCATCCGCTAAGGTTCCCAGGTCTTACATACATGTAAACACACGTGAACTGGACTACTCTCCGTATATGCCCTAACCCTAAATTAACAAGAAGGTAATTGGCCTCGACCCTTGATCGGTGTGTGAAAGGAAACGGCTGACATTTTAAAAAATACACCTATTTTCTTTCCGGCAGCGAGTCAGATGAGAACATTGATACCGTCCCTGGTTCCACGGGGAAGAATTTGGTGTTTTTTCCACGCTGTAAGAGTCGGAGGTTAAAAAGCGATGTGGCTCTCAGCCAACAGCGGAGGAAGTGAAGCCGACAACTTTTCATAACAAGGAGCTGGCAAGGTGGAGCAACAACACTGTCGTCTCTCCCCGGAATCCAGGATGGGGGTTTATGTGCGAAGCAGAAACTGATGTCGTGTCTTTTTTAGTGTCTATAAAAGGGCAAAAGCCAGAAATGGATTACTGGAGGAAGAAGGCAGCTACTTTGTTTCAATATTCTTTTATTGTTGTTTAAAACATCATTTCTAGATCCCAAGCAACCAGTTTTGGAGCTAAATACTCGATGAAATAACTTTATTACTGTCACGATGCTTGGATGTTTGTGTTAATTAGTTAATCCCACTCACCTGCGTTGAGCAATTTCTGTTGATTCCCAGTTGTATTTAACTTCCGGGTTTTGTTCTTTCGTTGCTGCATCATCTGTTTTCCTTCCCTGTCCCTACGTTGTGTTATTTCGTGAGTTGGTTTCGTTAAAATATTATTTTAATAAGGTATGCTCCTGCGCCTCAAACCCTGACAATTACATATTAAACTGTTGAAATTATATCGTAATGTTTACATTTATTGGCACTTTACCTCTTTTTATTCAAACATCTTCAAAGAGAGAAAGAAAATAACAAAACATTGCTGTCCTGCTGCAGAACCCGAGATTCTTCTTCTTCTCCATCGAAATTCTGTAGCAGCAGAGCAGATCCAGATCGTCACACCATCACCAGGTTTGGCTCTGGTATGATGTTCTTTTTCTGAAATCCACCGAACATTTTTGCCTAAACCTTTGGGGATCTTTTTATTTTTGTAAATGTGAGACGAGCCTTTGTGTTCTTTTGGGTCAGCAGGGGTTCTGACCTTCTCCCACGGAGGCCATTTATGCCCAGTCTCCTTTTCTTATTGGTAAATCATGAACTCTGACCTTAACTAAGGCAAGGCCCCTATTCTATGTTTTCTCCATGTGTGGATAAATGTTCTCTCTGTGGTTCTCTGGAGCCTCAAAGCCTTAGAATAGGCTCTGCAACCTTTTCCCAGAATGATAGATGTTTGTTTTTCATCTTGAATTCAATTGAAATTAATCTTGAATTTCTTTAGATCAGGTCCTAATGTGTTGCTTTTTTAAAATCTTTTAGCCTCTTTAATGCAGTCTGTCTATTTCAAATTAGTGATTTCTTGATTCTACAGGTCTGGCATTTATCACGCCTAGGTGTGGCTTGGGAAATGTAACGAAACATCTGGACAATCAGTTATACTAGTATTTTTGACATTTCTACTCGGTGGTTAGGTTTGTTTGTGTAAGATTTGTCCCTTTTAAAAAACAGCATTTTAAATTTACTGAGGTTATTTTTGTCTGATCGCGACCCCACAAGGGACAAGCATGACGGAAAATGGATGGATGATTGGATTTTTGTCTGAGTTTAAAATGAGTTTGATCGGAAATACCCTTACTGATATTTAGTGACATCATATATGTACAGGACTGTCTCAGAAAATTAGAATATCGTGATACAGTTCTTTATTTTCTGTAATGCAATTAAAAAACATGAAATGTCATACATTCTGGATTCATTACAAATCAACTGAAATATCGCAAGCCCTTTATTGTTTTAATATCGCTGATTATGGCGTACAGCTGAAGAAAACTCAAAAATCCTTTCTCAAAATATTAGAATATTTCCTCAGACCAAGTAAAAAAAATAAAACAGCAAAACAAAATCAAACATTTGAAAATGTCCATTAATGCACTCAGTACTTGGTTGGGAATCCTTTTGCACAGATTACTGCATCAATGCGGCGTGGCATGGAGGCAATCAGCCTGTGGCATTGCTGAGGTGTTATGGATGCCCAGGATGCTTCAATAGCGGCCTTTAGCTCATTTGCATTGTTGGGTCTGGTGTCTTTCAGCTTCTTCTTCACAATACCCCACAAATTCTCCATGGGGTTCAGGTCAGGGGAATTGGCAGGCCAATCAAGGACAGTAATGCCATGGTCAGTACACCAGTTACTGGTGGTTTTGGCACTGTGGGCAGGTGCCAGATCTTGGTTGTGCAGCGTTTCCTGCCACATTTCCCCCTTCCAACACACTTTTTGTGAATGTGCTTTGAAACTGCACTCTGTGAACAGCCTGCTCTTTGAGAAATTTCTTTTTGTGTCTTACCCTCCTGATGGAGGGTGTCAATGATGGTCTTCTGGACAGCAGTCAGATCAGCAGTCTTCCCCATACTTGTGATTTAGTTTACTGAACCAAGCTGAGTGTTTTTCAAGGCTCAGGAAACCCTTGCAGGTGTTTCGAGTTAATTAGACGATTCAAGTGATTAGTTGAATAGCCTACTAGTACACTTTTTCACGATATTCTAATTTTCTGAGACAGTCCTGTATGTATGTATGTGTATATATATATATATATATATATATATATATATATATATATATATCCTTTTGACTAATAATATCCACACCACTGACATTGCTTTTCTGCTTCAGTTAAACAGCAACAACATGAAAATGAACATGGCTGTTAATATCGGCTCTTTTTTTACTAATGGGACCGTTAGAAAATGACTAACATCAGCTGATACTGATGTCTATGCCGATATATCGTGCGTTATCTAATCTAAAACCTTTTGAATTTGACAAAAAAAATCAACAGCTGACAAAATTTATGAAGGGAAAATAACTTTTACACATTACTTTATTTTCCACGTCTCATTTTACTAATATTTTTCTACTTATCAACAGTGGCACACGATTATGTTTAATAAATGAAATAAAAAAAGTGCTGATTTGTTTGTGATTGAAAGCAGTGACAGATCGCACGTAATTGCCCCAGAAAAATCCGTTCATGTATTTTCTCAGCCAGCTTTGAAACGATCAGACCTGCGTCTATTCTGCTTTCCATCTGGCTGTAAACTTGAAATGCAGATCTTAGATGGCATCCGTCCCTCATGATTTCAGTTTTTAGTCATGCATTCAATTAAAAAAGAAACATGTTCATTGATACGTGCTGTAAAGGGCTGAGTACAAAGCAAGTGCAAAAAATAAAAGTTTGTTCCTGCAGCCATTGCTCGGCGTTTACCAGCAGCAGCCATATTGGATTTTGAGCCTGGGCTTAGAGTGACTTCTAATTGAGTTTACTTGTTGATTTTTCTAACTTGTAGCTCTGAAAACTTGTTTACTGGCCATGAATCCAAAGCAGCAACAAATGCAAACTCTGCCACTGTATTTTCTTTCCAGTCCTACGTCGTGATTTCTTTCTGCTTTTTATTCAAGTGTAAGCACCATATTTCCATCCAGTAACTGTAATTTCATCCTCATAAGACCAGTTGCTCTTATGTTTGTTGTTGATTAACCGAACATATGGTTTTGGGTTGACTGTACACAATGTCCTCTCTCTCAGGGTCTGAGAAAATAAATTATGACACTAATCTGTGTCCTTGCTTCATTCACAGTCAGCGATACGTAGAAAAGCCGCCATCCGGCCCCGTCCCTTCCTCTCTTTCTCTGCTGCTGTCTATTTCTGTATGTTGGTTCCAGGCGGGCGATGACTCTGACCCTTCCGACGACCTCTGAGCCTTAAACGAGAGGAAGAGGGGGAGGAGAGGAAGAGGAGAGGACAGTGGGAAAAGGAGTGAGGATCCACCCAGAATGGGGAGAACAGGACGGGCAGAGTTTGATAATGTTGGTAAGAATTTGTAATTTCCCCGAGTTATGTTGTTCTCTCTTCTCTGACCTCATTCATTGTTTAACTTTTATTGCCTGCTCATTCTTCAGAAAACGCTGCTGGAAAAACTGAAACACTTTCATTGTACATGAGAGGGAAAACCTGCGACTTCTGAGCAACTTTAACTCACCATCATGGGTCTTGATTTAAGACAGGGAATCTTGCCTGGCCACTTTGACCCTAACCTTGCTCTCGGCTCAGCGTCCTTTCGCAACATCCCAAGTCCTTATTGGCATCAGCGTTCCTGCGCCAAGTTAACCACACTGCAAAAACTGAACAAAAATAAGCAACGTTTTCTTGAAATTAGTGTATTTGTCCTTTATTTGAGCAGGAAAATAATATGATCTGCCAACGGAATGAGTATTTTGACCCCCTAAAATAAGATAATTAGACGTATTCATTTGAAATAAGATTATGGAGATGAGTTGTTCAATTCAATTTTATTTATATAGCAGCAATTTTTAACACATGTCATCTCAAGCCTCTTTCCAAAGTCAGATTCCATCAGATCCTCCAGGTTGGTCAGAAAGTTTCCTCTCTAAGGAAACCCAGCAGGTTGCATCAAGTCTCTCCAAGCAGCATTCACTCCTCCTGAAAGAGCGTAGAGCCACAGTGGACAGTCGTCTGCATTGTTGATGGCTTTGCAGCAATCCCTCATACTGAGCATGCATGAAGCGACAGTGGAGAGGAAAACTCCCCTTTAACAGGGAGGAGAACCTCCAGCAGAACCAGAACCAGGCTCAGTGTGAACGCTCATCTGCCTCGACCCACTGGGGCTTAGAGAAGACAGAGCAGAGACACAGAAAGCTCAGAAGCTCACATTTTAGGTGCAAACTTCTTATTCCATTGGCAGATCATCTTAGTTGCGTTTTTTTTTTCAGTGCAGATACAAAGTAAGAACAGTTTGAGAGAGAATCCTTACATCACTGCAGTTTTCTTGACATTAGATTTAGCTGACAAAACACGGTGTGAGCTTCTGGAAAAGCTGTTTCCTTCCCAAACGTTCAGGAATACTACTGTCCTGAACTTTAAAGAATCTATGAACTCCTGCAGCATCAACTGCATATTAAAGATTCACATTCAGTCAGTCGCATTTATTTGCATTACACAGTTTTACCCTCATAGAAGCTCTAAATATAAAAATATGTATTCATTTGGACACGGTGGTGGTGCAGCGTCCCGTGTTCGGACCCTCAGTCCTGGACATGGGTCGGACCCGGGTTCTGGTCCCTGTATCGCGGACCTTTGCCACCTGTCTTCACTCTCTCTCAGCCACATTTCATGTCAGCCTGCTGTAAAATAAAGGCCACAAGATAAAAACAAAAACAATCAGAGAAAAAACACAATTTTTTTGCGGCCTAATGTGGAAGCAAGCCTGAATGTCTCAAACGAGTCGTTCATCGCGTGGCGTTTAAGATTTCTGAAGTTTGAAAGGAATTAAAGGTTCGTTTTCTCTTTTTGCTTTTTTTCCTTCTAGTGTTTGTGAGTGTTTTACGATCCTCCTTGTCGCCCTCCTCCATCACCCCAGAGGTTTGGCGGTTTGCTTCAATCACAGAAAACTGAGTGGAAACATATGGAGCCTCATTTACTGAAGAGATTCCCAGAATTCCTCCCTGTGAGGTCACTCGGTGTCTCCTCTGTGAGTCATTCATGACTTTCTCTACTCGGAAATGGAAAGAAAACCTCTCACTCGCTTAGCATAAACCACAGTAAGGTCTTCTGTTAGCATGCACTGAGACGCAAGCGAGGCCAAAAGATTTTCATGGATTTCCTTCGCAGAGAAACGGCTGCAGGCTTGCTCTAAGTACTTTGGGAAATGACAGATTAAAAAGAAAAATAGGGTCGGGACGGCCAAAAAGAAAAACATTTGTCAATGTGGGTGACATGGAAGCCAAACTGCTTTATCATGACTTTCTTGAGATTCTTGACGTTGCACAGTAATCATTACCCACCATGGGAATTACTTTGGTGATGGGAACAGTAATTCCCATGGTGTCAAATTGTAGTTCTTTTTTTGTCTTTGCACATTCCCCACCATCCAAGCATAATTTTTCTTCAAGTACCACGCTTTCAGTATAGCGTAAAGCTTGCGTGTTTTGTTCACATGAGATTCTCGATTGCCGTCAGTTATGAGTATGAAGAGATAGTTTTTGCTTTGATTGTCATAATTGTTGAACCTTTGACCCACTGGCGACCGGTCCAGGATGCACCCTGCCTCTCTACCACTGAACACAGGCTCTAGCTCCCTGAATAGAAACAAGTGAGTATAGGCGATGGATGGACGAGTGGAATGTTCTTTAGACTAAAGGTTGCAAGCCAATGCTCACAATTCAACCCATATTCATCCAGTTACACTCTCACATGTGCACATGTTCATACATTGATATAGAGATCTGTTTGCAGGTCAGGTCTGTCTATTTATTGTTGTATTCCTAGAGTCTCTAAAAGTAGAATGGGAGGCAGATCCTTTAGCTATCAGGCTCCTCTCCTGTGGAACCAACTCCCAGTTTTGGTCCGTGAGGCAGACACCCTGTCTACTTTTAAGACTAATCTTAAAACTTTCCTTTTTGACAAAGCTTATAGTTAGAGTGGCTCATGTTACCATGAGCTACCTCTGTAGTTATGCTGCTATAGGCTTAGGCTGCTGGAGGACATCAGTGTCTATTTCTCTCACTCTGCTGAGTTCTCCTACTGTTCTCCAGTTTCCATTGTTTGTTGTTATTTAATCTTTTAACTTTTTGTTCTCTGTCATTATTTTCTTCATAGAAGGTACACCTGGTCTGGCGTTCTGTTAGCTGTGACATCATCCAGGGGAGGCAGATCATCTGCTATTACCAACTGTTAAAGGGGAGTTTTCCTCTCCACTGTCGCTTCATGCATGCTCAGTATGAGGGATTGCTGCAAAGCCATCAACAATGTAGACGACTGTCCACTGTGGCTCTACGCTCTTTCAGGAGGAGTGAATGCTGCTTGGAGAGACTTGATGCAACCTGTTGGGTTTCCTTAGAGAGAAAACTTTCTGACAAACCTGGAGGATTTGATTGAATTTGACTTTGTAAAGTGCCTTGAGATGACGTGGATCATGAATTGGCGCTATATAAAAAAAAATTAATTGAATTGAAATGCTGTGTGTTGACACCGTGGTGTGAGTATGTCGTGCTCTACCGGAAACAGATTCCACCAACTTGTTGGGAGAGGTAGGAGAAACACACCAAGATCTGAAGACAGGGTGGGAAGTCCTAGTCTTTTTTTTTACTCCATAAATTATGGCGTCTTTAGACCTTTAAATCCTGTTCTAATTTAACCTGAACATTGAACATCTAGCTTTTTCAGCCCACCTGATCAATTCCAATGACCTTTTGGGCAGATTTGGTTATTACCTGACGTCTTTATGAGGATTTCTTTTCACCTCTCACTTTTCAGTTACAATTTCACATTTAGCAATAGTCTCTTTTTTGATGGCTGTTCAATGAAAATTTGCTCAGGTGGAAGTACCTTGGTGTCTTGTTGATGATGGGAGGATACAGTGGGAAACTGATTGGGAGTTTGTTGCTGTGGTCTTTCAGGCTGAAGAGTGAGCTGAGCCAAAAGGGGACGGTAGGGAATTACTGGTTCCTCTATGTCCAACTCCTGTCTGAAATCATCATGACCGAAAGGGTACTATTCCAAATATAAACTGCTGAAATGCCTTTCCTACTCGGGCATTTGATCCTGTCATTGGTGGAGCCAGAACCCCAAATTTCTTCTTGTGATTTTCTCAGTCTGCCATGACCTGGGAAACCTTTGTCTCCCCCAGGAGAGCCTGGAAATTGCTGCACAGCAGAGGAACCCCCGCGATTCTCTGTGTCTTCAGCAACCTGCGCATAATTAGATGATGATAAATTGATGAATGCTTCTTAGCTGTTGGAAAGGTAAAACTTAAGGAATGCCATGAGGCATAAATCAGGAAAATATTCTCAGAAATTAACTCTGAACAAGTACAGCCCCCCCCCCCCCCCCCCCCCCCCCCGCCCATTGAATCTATGCCGTGAAAAACAAAAGAGTGACATCACTCTTCTTAAGGTTTTGGCTCTGAGCGTTATCCCGAGTCGTCTGCATGTGTCAGCGGCAGATATACTCAGTTTCTGGGAAGCAGACTGAAGCTGATTCAACCGTGGGAGTTTTTTTTTTCTCCCTCTATTCACACAATCACACAAGATTGTGAAATCCATGGTTTCAAAGTGGAAGATTTATTCCACCTGGGCTAAACAAGCTGGTTTCACAATAACACGCGAACCTCCGAGGACGCACCGACTCGTGTGCCGACGTGTTTTCAAAGCAGTGGGAAAAGTTAAATCCTGTTTCTCCTCCTTCATCAACCACTCTTGGGAGAAAAACCGAAACAAGATAGAAGCCTTTTTGTGAAAGCAGACGGTGTTTCTGTTCTTAATTCGCCCAATTTCTCTTCCTTGTTCAGATGGACCGAGCCCAATCCCTGTTTGGGGTGCACACAGAGCCCAACCTCCACCGCCCCCTTCTGTGTTTCAGAGCTGAAGAAACATCAACCCCTCTGGGGGTCTTGGCATGGGGTTCCTCCTGAAGGGAAGGGGCTGGGGGCCTTCTGTGGGGCCTGCAGGACTGGATTAGTGGTCTTCATATGGACCCACCTCGTCTTGATTTGATTAGCTGAGGTCATTTCTGTGTGTAATTCCTGCTGAGTGAAATAACCACATCTGTCAGAGGGGTTGTGTAACATTCTTCTTATCTAGCTTACACATTCCACCCTTTGTGCACAGAGTGAGAGCGATGCGCAGACGTGCCGCGATATTGTAGCCTTGTTTCAAGTAATTTCTAAACTGAAGACACATCAAGAATCCCAACTCCAGCAAGAACGGGATGCGCCACAACCCCGGACAAGGTCACAAGCAATAACGGCAAATTCCCAAGACTTGCTTCTCGCGCAACCTTGGAAGCGGTTAAAGCTGTGCGAACGGTTATTGCACCGTGCTGCTTCAGCGGAAAACAAACCCATCTTTGCATACATGCACAAGGCTGAGCACAGAGCGAATGGGTTTAATTTGCCTTGAAGGCGTCCTTGAGGGGCTGTAAACAAGGCCCGTCTGCAGTGTGACCTGCAAACAGCACGCATCTGCATTCTCCAGTTGTTAAATCTTCATTACCTCACTGTAATTACGCTCAGCAGCGGCAGCAGTCCTGTTGGGGCCATCTGAGAGTGCTTGCATAGGTTCTTTTTGCTCCAGCAAGCTTTGACTGACCCAGCAGATAAAGATTTTAGGGCACATGCAAATGCAGAATAGCTCCCTGTGATGGGTAGACGGCATGACTCTGTGGAAAAAAAGGAGGGAAATATTGGGTTTGACTGACCCAGATAGCTGCTCCACAGTTTTCGTCTCAGGAAATGAAGCTCAGAGAGCTCGGAAATCTGTAAGAAAACAACCGAACGGGTTCAGCTTTCAAAGCGTTTCTCACCCAGAAGTTATTTCTGGACAGACGTTTTCCCCTTCGAGTCCGGGCTCGGCCCGTTCTGGTTTGGATCATGAACAGTGGGTCTGTGTGTTTCTGCCTGCTGCTAATCAAATTAAAGCCCACAGCTCTCCTCACCTCCGCTCGGTCTGCCACAGCAGGACACCAGCAGTGAAACGGCTCCATAATTACCTCAGGGGAAGTGGACCAGAACAATGTGCACCGTCAGTTTTGCTTCTGTTTGGAAACAATGAAAAGAAATCTGTGTAATTGATTTCCTCTGTCCATCAAAATAGACGAAACACATTTCAGTTGAGCGTTAAACTTTTTTTTCCTTTGGTTTTCTCTTGTGATGATTTCTCACCCTTTGACCTTTATTTGCTCCACACGTGTCTAATAAAGAGTCAGTCCTTGTTTCTGATCAGCTTTGGTTTGTTTTTTATCAATAACTTTGGGATTTGATTGGTTGTCATAGGATTTTAAGTCCTGCTCCTGTTCCTAAGGTCTTACCAGTCAGGTTGGTGAATGTTCCTTCTAAACAGGAAGCAGTGACAAAAGTCCTGCAAAATAAGACGACATGCATGTTATGTATGCTGCTAAACATGCGTGTTTGTGACTTTCATATATACATGTGTTAGGTAGGGGACGCACAGTTTGCTGCATTGCACCAAGAAGGTCCTGGCTTCGACCTGGGGTCTTTCTGCAGGGACTTTGCATGTTCTCCCTGTGCATGAATGGGTTCTCTCCGGGTACTCCTGCTTTCTCCCACAGTCCAGAAACATGACTGTAAGGTTAATTGGTCTCTAAAATGCCCTTTGGTGTAAATGTGTGCATGGTTGTTGTTTTTTCCTGTGTGTCTTAAGTGCTGAGACCCTGAGTTCCTTTAAACCAACGATAAAAGCCTATTCGTTTAGAGCTGCCTTTGAATCTTAATGTTCTATTTAAACATAGTTAGGTTGAGTTTGCAGTCCAACTCGTTTTTCCTGGGTACCTCCAGGTCCGTGGGCTGGGCTCTGGTTATGCTTGTTTCAGGTTACTGCTGCTGCTAGATGTCAATGTCACACAAACAGACGAGTCGACCACATTTCCTCTCCTGTCTTATGTTGTTGTTGTCTATTATTTAAAAATTTTTGCACCACTGCATTTGACGATTAAAATAAATATTTGATGACTTGAAAAAAGAAATCTGTGAAAGGAGAAAACTTTCACGGCACAAAACGGTTTTATCTCTGCCTTGTCGTTGGAAGGTTTTATTTTGAAATCTCAAACCGGATGTTCGCTTCGGTCCCACTGGCTGAGCCGATTTAACGCGTCTCCTCCAGCTGGGAGGCTGATCCACTTTAACTTTTCTCAGAGGCAGTAATCACAGCCCGTCAGTAAGAGGGTTTATTCCCAGCCCGAAGCTCCGCTCCGTGCCCGTGGATTGTTGGACTATAACCTGCCGTGATTTTTCCAGGAGAAGAGACAGATCCACTGGTTATTCTCTGGTAAATATCACCTCCAAATGGTTATTTTATTTTATTTTGGGGGGATTTTCTCCCCCCTTACACACACACACACACACACACACACACACACACAACATGTTGAGCTCGGTGGCTGCTGCTCAGCTTCTGGATGGGGCTTTTGTGTCTCTATTATGCTGAAAACAAAAAGAGTAAAAAGTGATGTGTTACATTTTATTTGTTGGAATGCTGCATGAGACACTCCCTTTGTGCGCATCCGCATGGACCGTAGGCAGGAAAAGTCTCAACTTTCCACTTTTCAGTGCGCGTTGGAAAGAAACATTTCATTTTATACTCATTTCTGTGATATTCACCCACGGTCATGGTCATATCTAACTCCTCAGAGACTGTTTGGACTATAATGAATTATTATTATCTAATTTATAAACAGATACGAATGTTTCCCAAGCGCGTTCAAGTTGGTGCACCAGGCCAAAAGTGATCCAAACATGGCTTAAATTTTATTAAAGGCCATTTTTTTAGGAGGAAATAACGTAAAAAAAATGTACTGAATGTGTAACTGCGTGGATGTTTCCTGCAAAGGGGGAGAGTTCCTCTGAATCAGTCAGCTGGGGAGACTTCAGGAGGACCTGCAGTTACATAACGCACATGGCTGAGGAGGTTAATTGGACTTTGTTCCTCTGATCACAGCCTGTTACCCTGAATGCAGCCCAGAAGCTGCTGGAACCCCTTAAACTGACCCGAGTTTGGCAAAATGGCAACGGAGTCAGATGATGGAAACCCCAAAAGCTGCCGTCAGACACATTTTGCGACATGGATGCAGACATGAATCACAAGCTGAGCTGATTCAAGACATTTAGTCACCGGCTTTAGGGGAAAGATGTCATTGTTTGGAGGATGGCCGAGTTGGACAAGAAATACGATTATTGATTCAGAGCCAGACAAAGGTTTTCAGAGGCCCTGAGCAGAATTTCATTTCGGGGCCCCATAATAAATAAAGTAATTTTTAATGCTTAAAAAAACATGGTATTATAACGTTGATCACTATGTAAGGGTTTAACGATATATGCGTATATGTATATTTAAGATTTCCAATCATAAAATGATTAAAGATCTCAATCATACACAGCAGTGAGCTAGACAATAACCTCATTTTAACCAGAACAATTTGTTATTTGAGAACTAAAACACAACATTTGTTGGCTCAGGGTCAAACGGCATTGTTTCTAGAGATTACGACCCCTGAGGGTGATATTTTATTATTGGGAGACAGATGAGAACATTGCAAAGATGTGTTAGTGGTTGTTGATTATACAGCGGAACTCAGTTTATGTTGATTTATTGTTATTATTATTGTTGTTATTATTATTACAAACTGTTTACTTTTCTCTCAGTTTCGAGGCACATGTGGTGATCTTTTGGTTTTGATAACATACTTTATTCAGGCAACAGGCATGAAAAATACTACTAAAAAATCATTATTAATGAATATGTTGGATTTAACTGGGGAGGTTCCCCATTTCCCTCCAATTAGGTTGCTTTCACTCCTCTTGGGGCTGTTCTTATGCAGACTGGAGTGGGGAAAAACCCACATACTAGAAAATACTTTTATCATGCACATCATTTGCACCAGAAATGCTTTTTAATGGATGGGAAGCTACACAAGGGCGCCGAGATTAGTTTAAAATTAAAGATGTCCTTTAACTGCATTTGCTCCCTCAGCAAAACTAACGTTCTGTGGCTTTTCCCTCCTTTTTTGTGCATTTTTTTTTGCTGTATGCATTAAGCACGACTTGTTTTACAACTAATTAGTGAGGCAAACATTATAATAATCTTTATTAACAAGGAAATAATGTTGCCTTACAGCAAGATCCCAGATCAAATCCCAGCCTGGGGTCTCTCTGTATTGAATTTGCGTGTTCTCCCTGTGGATGCGTGGCTTCTCACTGGGCACAGAGGAAGCCAGAGAGGCAATTCACACATAACTGTGGGCAATTTAGAGAGACAGCTTTGTTTTTCTCTGTGTTGCCCTGTGATGGACTGGCAACCTGTCCAGGGTGTACCCCACCTGTACAGACAGCGGATGGATGAAATAAGGACCAGGGTGTATCGTGCTCAGGGCTCCCCTCAGGCACAGGGACGTGCTTTAAGTTTCCCATCTATACAAAACCAGAAGGCAAATTACGCAGATTATCTATTTGTCATCGCAACTGTTAGTGAGGAGGACCTGTTTCCCAGAAAGCGGACATTTTGTTCATGAAGTTGATGCTGGAAGCAGGAATAAATGGGCAAGCATAAGGATTTGAGTGGTCCAAGGAAAGAGCGATGGTGAACTGAGGCCATAGTCACGGGCAACCAGGGTTCATTGATGCATGTGGGGAGGGGAAGCCTGGCTTTACAGGCCTGATGCTGGTTGTGATAGAACGGTGTACACGCTGCGTCACGGTTTTTGTGGCGTATGGGGCTGTTCGGTCTAGGTGCCCATGCTGGTCGTAATGTTATGCCTTATTGTGTAGTTTAATTCATGAGATTCAAAACTCATTCATGAGTTCCTTCAGTGTTTTTTAAATGAAGAAAGACAATTGGTGTTCTGTTTAGAGCTATTAGCCGTGACATCATAGCCCATATATGGTAGCGAACTTCTGGTTTTCACGGGAACACTCTAAATGCTCTTTTTGTCACAGAAAAATGTTTGCATTAAGGAACAGTGGAAAGGCAAATGATAATATATAAATCTTCAAGAGTTTTTTGTTTTTCTTGTTTCAAAATATATATTTTTGTAAATATTTAGTTATTAGACTCTGTATTAACGTCTTCTACAGGTATTACTCCATTTGTGCATTATGACAGCTGAATGGTAGAGCAAGAGTTCCTGAAACCTCTTGGTGAAACCATCTATGGAGAGCGGACCAGATGCTTTGGATGTTTAAGGAAGTGACCAAGATTAATAAACAGTGAGATCTTCTTGGACTGTCGATAAGCTCCTTGGCAAGACTCAAGAGAGGAGGCTGAAGCAGCCACACAAGAAGACACCCAGCTGCGGTGTGCATGAAAAGTTTTCTCGGCTCAGATGCAAGCAGCAGCAATTATATCATTTGCTCTGAACTATATGTGCGGTAACATAACTCTCAAACTATGAAGGTTTTCCCCAGGATTTTTGAAAGCTACTCTTTGTACACTTTTCCTGTGTTCATTCAAGTTCTCTTCGAGGAGCCCTGAGCTGTTGCAAGGTACACATATACCTTGGGCCGGCCCTGGATTATTTTTTTTAAAATATTAAACCCATCAAAGAAGAACCAACCGTGGGCAAAACAACCATATGAACCAAACAACAAACCAAATCAGCTTTACTTTGTTGTATAAAAACAAACAGATTAAGAGACGGGCGGAGCTCTTTTTGGCCGACTGTCGCCTGCTGTGCCGAGCTACTCAAAGGTCTGCAGACGAACCACGACAGGAGTGTTTGTCCCAGGATGATGATGTTGAGCTTGCGGGTGGCTCGGCGGTCCTGTTTCAGCAAGGTCTGGAAACAAATGGTGCCTGAGAGCAGAAACAGATGTTGGACCAGCCTCCTCCTCCTCCTCCTCCTCCTCCTCCTCCATGGTTGATTGCATCATCACCCCGTGTCCCAGATTCCCAAATTGCTGCTTCCAGGAAAGGTGATGCACGGAGCAAAGATGTGCCAGCTAACCTTTCCTTAAGCTGACGTTCTCATTTAACCCTTTAAAGCCTGACTCAAGAAATATTTCTGGGCACATCCCACTGGAAGGAGAACCAGAGGATGTGTTGCCCCCCCCCCCCCCCGGCCTGGAAATGCCTCAGGATCCCCCATGATCCGCACCAACACGGCCTCGGATACTGCTAGACAATAGACAATGCCCTTTTTTTTTGGTTAATTATTACAAAATGAAACATAAATCCGTGTTTTCCTTTTTTCCTCTTATCCAAACCTGGATAAGAGGAAAACCCCCGATTACCCAAAACCCCCGATTACACAGTCAGCCTAAATAACTTTTAAAGACTGCACAGGAACACCAACGTTAAGCAGTAAAATGCATTTTGGTAATTTTGTAAAGAAAAAAAAAAAAAAGAAGCAACCTAAAACCATTAAATAATCCTTCATGGGGCACACAATGACCCAATATATAACCTGCTTGTTATAGCTCAATGTTATCAGAGAAAAGAAATCTGTAACTTTTAGGGATTTAAACTTTTATAAAATAAACATCCAACACATAATATCTCCAGATAAAGCAATTTATTGATGTTTAAGTTCTGGTGAAAACTTTTTTACACCATTTTCCACCTAAATCTATTTGTTTTTCATTTCATTTTGAGTAAATGTATGTCTTTGAGGGTTACAGCATCCTGTTTTAGTGAAATAAAAATAAATAGTGGGAGAATAGACCCTTCAAATGAATCAATTGGAATTTATAGGACTTTATAGAGCACATAAAAGCAGAAAATAAGCAAATAAGATCAAGTTTGGTCCTAAAGTCACTGGCTGAAAAGGAGCTTTTTTATCCTGTTATTTTTTTGGCATAGATGGAAACAAACAGATCAGATGAATGATCGTATTTGAATGTGTCATAAATTGTTTGTAATATAGAGTTTAATTACTAATTATATTTGAACCCAATTCCCCCTCATCCCTGCGTGCATTCAGTTGATTGAATTTCCGCTGTAATTATATTAAAGAACTAACTTTGGTTTAAAGCTTCTTCTCTTGTTCTAATTTGCTTTTCCGTCACATAAATATGATGAAATTACTTTGTGGCATCGTCATTTGGCTGTAAAACTGAACCATGGGCAGCTTTGCAGCAGAACATCCAAGTTTTCAGAGAAACTGTTGCTTCCTTAGTTCCTCTTGAGCCAGTTGTGACTGGTCCTGGTGTTAATATCCCTCTTATTGTGGTCCAAGCTTTTCCAGATTTAAGTCTGGGCGTGTTCCTGTGCTCTGCGTTTAATGCCTTCAGTTTGTTAGAGATCCACGTGATTCATTTCTTTCCTTATTTCGTTTGGACTTGCAGAGCTTTATTGCTCCTTGTGTTGAAAGGAGGGCTGACCCCTGATTGTTTTTTTGTTCTTTTATGGCTTTCCAAAACTTGAATTGGACTCGGCAGCAGTTTTAGATGTTGCTGCACTGCGTCGTTGCTAATTGCAGACATGTTTGTGGAAATTAATAAGATGTTTGAAGATAGATTAAGTTTTTTTTCCCTCTCTTTTGGTTCACATAGTTCTGCATGAAGGAATTAGTCCAGTTTTACAGGCATGAACCAGTCCAGCCTGTGGTTTCCTTTGATGGGATGTGTTGGAACGGAGGTTTTGCAGCAATAGTCTTGGAAAATCATCAGTCGTGTTTGCAACATTCTTATCCACACTGATCGGTCGCTCAGACAAATACTTTCGAGTTTTATTCATGGTTAAAGAGTTGCGTATGGCTCAACCATTTTATACCTACTGGTGCCTCCTTGCAAATAACAAAATCACACTTTTTTCCTGCCTACTAGTTTCATTAGTATATTGCCCTTTGCCTTGTTTAAACGACTAGTTAAATAAGATTCATGAGTAAAGGGTTGCGTACACAATGAGTAGTTGAAGTCACAAGGAAGGCGAGGAAAACTTTATTTTTAGCTCTGTGTCTTATGATGCAGAGTTTTTGTTTTTTACTTGAACCTTCGATGATGCAGGGAGTATAGTAGCTTGTTTTGAAGAACCAATGAGAAGAAGCTGCTGAGGAGGCAGGCAGGAGGACGCACAGAGTGTGGTGTGCTCAGAGATGTAAGCTACACTGCAAAAAGGGAACTAAAAGTAAGTAAAATTTTCTAGAAATTAGTGTATTTTCCTTTATTTGAGGAGCAAAATAAGACTATTTGCCAACGGAATGAGTATTTTTACCCCTAAAATGGGATAATTAGATATTCTGCACTTGAAATTTTAACCTATTTTAAGTGGTAAAATCTTATTCCACTGGCAAATAGTCTCATTTAGCTCCTCAAACGAAGGACAAATACACTGATTTCAAGAAAATTCCACTTACCTTTTTGCAGTGTAGGCAGCAGAACCGTCAGCAGAACACGGCTGATCGGCAGGAAACGACTACGCTGCTGGGTTTTCCTGCTTAAGAACACCATCTGGGTTACAGAGCTACTCAGAGCTGTACAGTACAGACACGGCATGTTAACCCATAAACAATGGACTGCTGTATTTTCCTTTTCTCCATAGTGACGTCTCTGAATCCAGCTGGATGTTCTATCCCAGATACAAGGCCTTGCCAATATCCAAAATGCTGAGGTGAATTTCTGAGTTAGAATCTAAAGGATTAGTTAAACTGGGGACTGCCACCCTCTAGGGCACAGGTGGGGTCCCAAGAGTTGCGCTGATTTTCTGGTGGGTGTCCATCACTGTTTGTCTGTCAGGAGATGTGACACGTTTTGGTCTCCTCCATCTAAACAAAGATTTTACTCAATTGTTAAAAAAGCGAACTTTATTTCATTTTGTCTATTTTTGATGCATCAGAATTGGCTTATTTGTTGCTTAAACCTTTTGTTTTGTTTTATGGAGGCAGTTACTGCAGTTATTTGTTTGCTTTATGCCTGTGGCCGCCATATTGGATCTTGCTGGTGAAATACCTCCAACCTTATTCCAGTGGACTTTCCTGACTTCAAAGTTAGAAACGTAAGACTTCCAGCAGCCCGCCATTAGCTAATGTTAGTAACTTTTAGTCCAACCTTCTGCACACCATTTGTATTTACACTGTGAACATTTTATTGTGTAAGTATTGGGGTTGTCTGAAGAAAAAAAGGTTGTGAAACTGGCTCTAAAGACCAAGAACCTTCATTTAGTTTGAAACAAGGCAAGGCAAGTTTATTTATGAAGCACTTTTCAGTAACAAGACGGTACACAGTGCCAGGTCAACGTCTATTACTGCTTATTTCATCTTTCACAGATTAATGCAGATTTTCCTACCAACGCAGATCTCTTGCAGGAATACTGTCATGATGTGACATGTTACAACTTGGCAAAGCTGTTCTTGAAAGCAAAATTTCACCAATGCTGAACAACTGTTGCCTTTTGGGACCTTTTTAACTTCAGTGCTGCATTATTAGAAGGTTATAAAGCATATATTGATGTTTTTGTGTTTGAGCTTTTACTACGAGAAATGGTTAAATATGCTCACCTGTGTTTTAATAGCTTATCAAACGTTTAAATGTATTTTTCATCTTCCAAGCTGTGCGGCTGTGCCTCCAGCAGCCGTTGAGGCCTTTAAATGACAGAATCCATGTTCAGACATCGCTTTATGAGCAGTAGGGAACGTTTTTTTTATGGTTTTCAGAATGTCGAGCGGTATATGTCCGCTCTGGACAGTCAGCGACATGCAGCTGCCTTTAATCCGATCAACTGGGACAGAGCTGAGGAAACGTACTGTAGTCGTCTTGATAGATCTGATCTCTGCTCAGCAGGAGTCGCGTTGATCCAGCTCCAGTCAGAGGCGACCAGGATGTCGACTTCAAGAGCTGAAAATAACGTAGACATCACATCATGGTGCTGTTTTTTTTGTTTAATAGCTTGTTATTTGTTTTGTTTCATAAAATAAAATATACCATCTGGTAATATGAGACACAAGACTGCTGAACTTCCTTTATTTCGGTGTTAATGTTGCAGTGCTAATCATTTAGCCACTAAGATGACTATTTTGTACATTTCACCTCCTTCTGTAAAAGGTCCTTAAAGGTTTACATCAGCTAATTGTGGGCATGAATGTTTCATCATTTGGGGCTTTTAATGTATTATTATTATTATTATTATTATTTAGCTGTACATGGTCAGAATGTGCAGCTAAATAATATATTATATATTATATTTCCCCCTCTTGTCTTTTTCATTCCTGTCATCTTCTCAACATCAGCACGAAGAGGCACAGCGGGCAACGTTGAAATTGTCAATGTTTTTTTTAAGTTTTCACGCTAGGTTTCAGTTACTAAATGAGCCTTACAAAAAGATAACGCTTGATATTATTTCCAAATAGCTCAGGTCTTGTCTTGTCCCACAATCCCAGAAACCTTTTGGCTTGTTCATTTGGGCGGCTGCAAACTTTAGTTGAGCCTGAAGATGATGATTTCTGGGGCAGGGGTTTCTTTTTTTGGTCAGCACTGCTGTTCCTGGTCGAGCTTTGGTGGTTTTCAGGTTGTTCCTGAACATCCTCACCTATCCTTTCATCAGGGAGGGACAGTTTGGGTATCCTACCATTCCTGGACTTTTACTTTCATACAGTTGTATGTAAAATCTTGGTGTCTGAAGTTGTTTAGAAATGGCCCCAAAAAGATTTTCTAAACATGTATAACTCTACAATTCTTAGATCTTCACTAAATTCCTTAAATCTTCCTGTTTTTTGGGGGGTATGAAACAATCCAAAAAGTGCTGGGAAAACTCTTTTTATGCTTAAAAAGAGAAACTACCAGCTCGTGATCAATAAGTAGAGGTTAACAGATGTTTGACTAGACAAGTTAAAACAGGATCTGCAGCCTTGAGCACCACCTATTAAAAGATTGAAGTATTAGAGCTCATTAAGATCATAAAACCCTGATCCTGTCATGGAAAAAGTCTTTTTTTTTTTTTTTAATGAACTCCTTAACCATATATAAAGTATTCTCCGCCTGGCTGAAGCTCTGCCGTAAGACCCAGCCTGATTGTGGCCCAATGTGTGAACATTTACTGCAGCTTTTTCAGATGCCGCTGTCATGTGAGGGAGACCAGAATATCATGTAGCTGTGAATAACCCCCCCCCCCCCCCACCCTCCCCGCCCCAGGGCTGTCGGTGCTTCGGTCCTGCACAGAAATAAGCAACATGTGAACCTGTGAGTGTTGAAACTCGGTTTTTAAAGCTTTTAACGGAGAAAATCGAAGATTAGTGCAGGACATTAGTTGTGTCTGTTTCAGGCGTTTATTGAACAAGATTTCTGCAACAACAACGACAAGACAAAAAAAAAACGTTCAGTTTGACTTAACTGCTTATAAATGTGTTTAAATTCCGATTTTAAGGTGTCGGAAAGAGATGCCTTTTGTTTTTTCTTGGATGGTGAAAGCATTCCTTTGTGACAACCTGACCGTGAACCCATCACATGCTCTGCGCAGCTTCAGGCGGGTTTGTCTCAGAGGTGATAACAGACTCAGAAGCTGAGAGAAGGCAGGAACCTTTTTAGGCAACCCTTTCTGACGTCGCTCAGCATTCGGGACCGATTCTGTGCGGCGACTCGTTTGCACATATTTTGGGGGACGCAGACCCCGCTCTGCAAACACTGGGGTCGATCACATGTCTTCTGGCTCTGAAATGAAGGGTTGTAAACCTCCCTCACCCTTCATTCCTGCCGCCGCCTCCCTTCCCCTCCACCTCATCTATCTCCCTGTGCTTTTTCCTCTTCTCTTCATCTCTCTCTGAGCCTCTTTTTGATTCCCTTTTCTTTTTTTTTTGTTTCTCCTCACAGATCTCCAGTGTTTTGATGCCACATTCCTGAAGTTTCTGCAGACCTCGGAGGACTAGACAGCGAACAAAGATCACATTTTTCATCCTTTCACGCAGTGTTTGCATGGATATGGCTTTCCTGTGCAGAGGAGGAAGACAGAGGGAGCTGATTTGAGGTCAAAGCCTTTCTCCTCTCACCCCTGAGACACATGTCTGCCTGAGGAGCTGCTATCCCTATAGTGGGAGACGTAAATATTTGCATTGCGTTGGAGAATCATCCCTGTGTAGGCTTGTGTTGATAGAGACGTCAGATTCAGTGAGTTTATTTGCTTTTAGGGGAATAATTTTAAAGCAAAATGCCAGCAAAGACACCCATCTACCTAAAAACTACAACCCCCAAGAAAGGCAAGAAACTGAAGCTGCGGGACGTCCTCTCGGGGGACATGATCAGCCCCCCGCTGGGCGACGTTCGCCACAGCGCGCATGTGGGACCTGAAGGCGAGGGGGACATGTTCGGAGACATCGGTTTCCTCCAGGGCAAGATGGACATGCTCCCGTCCCAGAGCCGGCCGCAGAACGGCCTCGCCCGCTCACAAAGCATGGAGAGGCACGCCGACGAGGGCTTCGACGGCAAACAGGAGGCGCACAGCTACGCCTACAACGGCTTCCACTACCAGCACTCCTCCAACGGCCTGCTGAAAAACACCGTATCCATGCCGGTTTGCATCGCCCACGAGCAGGCCCCGCCCAAACCGCCACGCCTCCACCTGGACGACCACGCCCCTCCCCCGGTGCATCCTCAGCAGCATCCTGAGCCGAGCCACAGACGGGCAACCGACAGCCAGCATCAGCCCCCGTCGTCTGGACTGGTTTCAGAGCCCTGCAGAGACATATCCATCCCCAGCGCCATGCGCAGGCTCGTCCCGTCCTCCGGCTCCTTCTCAGAGGTCTCCTCCGAAGACTCCATGTCGGAGACCTGCGGGCCGCCCGATGTTCGCCGGGGCCTCAGCCTGGACTCTGATGCCGGCCTGAGCAACGAGGATCTGAGGAGCGAGCGCAGCGACTCGCCCTGCACCGCCGTCCATCCGCCGGCCATCACCGCCTCGTCCGAGGTGCCGCGGTCCGACTCCATGGCCAGGCTGGACCTGGATCTGGGCCCGTCCATCCTGGAGGATGTTCTGAGCATCATGGACCGCTACAAGACTGAGGACGACCGCTGCGAGCTGTGAAAACACAACTGTGATGGGGACTTTTTTTTTTTTATACGTGTTCAGATAAACGTTGGGAGTGTAACAGATGGAGGGGTTGGCGTGTTACGAATCATTGTGAAATGCAGAACTGTTGCTGCTTCAGACCCTGAACCCATCATGAACCGCGACACAAACCTGTCTCCATCTAAGCGCAGAGGACTTCCTGCTCCCTTTTCTGCTCTTTTAATGGTTAACCACGTGATAAACGTTCCCAGACTGACCTGGGAAACCAAACAGCTGCACATTTATTATTAGAAACTTCGCTGGATATACATTTCCACAGCTGAGCTCGTATTAGACCGGCCAATCCAGACAAGGCTTCATTCTATCTTCGCTCCTGTAATATCTTCTCAGAGCTGCAGATGAAATGTGACAAACTCTTGATGTTACTTTTCTAGATTTCAGTCACCGCCTACAGTTGCTAAATGGATTAAAACCAACATCTTTCTGACATATTTTTATCAGAAAGTGACTCAGGATGATTTTATTTTTATTTTTTGATGGTTTAGAAGCTTTAACTGTAAGAAAAATTATGATTTTCTGTTTGAAATGCTCTCCTGTGTGGAGGCTCTCTGTCAGCCCCCCAAGCATGAACGTTCATCATTATCACAGTAGCCTACCGTTGAAATGTCATTTATTCTGTAAATATCTCTGTAAATCTAAAATAAAGATATTTCTTATAAAGAAAGTCTTGTTTTATGAAAAGCTGTTCACACACGTATTTTGATAACAAATATATATTTATGTGTTGATTGGTCTGAAGACAAGAGTATAAAAAATTATAAAAAAAATTACAGAAAAAGTATGTGAAAAAGTAAAGAGTATTTTTTTCTCACTCATTTCTGGAAGTAAAATTTTTACATTACATAGGTTCATTACACAGAGAGTGAAGATAATGAAAACAATAATTCAGTGTCCTTGTAAATTAGAATATTGTGAAAACGTTATAGACTATTCATAAAAAGTTGAGTGTAAGGAAAACACGTTGTCACAAAAACTGTGCCAACAACAGAGATAAACGCAGCCTTGAGTAGATTTTCACGCAAAATCAATTCAATACTGTGTGGGAGCTTCACAAGGAGTAGACTGAGTCTGGAGTCAGCGCATCCAGAACCGCTGACCCTACACACATGTAACAAGTGGCTTTCCTTGGCTCAGGAGAAACAGAATTGGACTGCTGCTCAGTGGTCCAAAGTCCTCCTTTCAGATTCAAGTCAATTTTATTTATATAGCTCCATTTCATGAAACATGTCATCTCAAGCCTCTTTCCAAAGTCAGATTCCATCAAATCCTCCAGGTTGGTCAGAAAGTTTCCTCTCTAAGGAAACCCAGCAGGTTGCATCAAGTCTCTCCAAGCAGCATTCACTCCTCCTGAAAGAGCGTAGAGCCACAGTGGACAGTCGTCTGCATTGTTGATGGCTTTGCAGCAATCCCTCATACTGAGCATGCATGAAGCGACAGTGGAGAGGAAAACTCCCCTTTAACAGGGAGGAGAACCTCCAGCAGAACCAGAACCAGGCTCAGTGTGAACGCTCATCTGCCTCGACCCACTGGGGCTTAGAGAAGACAGAGCAGAGACACAGAAAGCACAGAAGCTCACATTGATCCAGGAGTACTTTCTATGTTAGATGGTAATAGAGGATGATCTAACAGAACACCAGACCAGGTGTACCTACTATGAAGAAAAAATGACAGAGAACAAAAAGTTAAAAGCTGAAATAACAACAAACAATGCAAAATGGAGAGTAGTAGGAGAACTCAGTGGAGTGAGAAAAATAGACCCTGATGTCCTCCAGCAGCCTAAGCCTATAGTAGCATAACTACAGAGATAACTCAGGGTAACATGAGCCACTCTAACTAGAAGCTTTGTCAAAAAGGAAAGTTTTAAGCCTAGTCTTAAAAGTAGACGGGGTGTCTGCCTTACGGACCAAAACTGCAAAAGAAGCTGGTTCTTCGCTGGGTGTTGGATCCAAACATTTTCATAGAAAGCCTGTCTCACCACCATGGGGAGCAGAGCATTCAGCCGCTTTGCTCCCCGCCTCTGGAACTCTCTACCACCCCTACTGAAAACACGGACTCACTTCTCCATTTCAAATCACAACTCAAAACTCATCTATTTAAGATTGCCTATTCTCTTTAATATCAATTTCCCTGTCCCAGCCTTTCTATTTTTTAAATGTTTTTTGTTTTGACATTGTGTTTTTTATCCTTTTGTACGGTGACCTTGAGTGTCCAGAAAGGCGCCTTTTAAATAAAATGTATTATTATTATTATTATTTATTAAAGCTGACCGGAAGGAAAAGGTGCACCAGCAACAGCGATCACTGCGGCTTGGAGGGGATTGTCAAGAAAAATCCATTCAAGAAGATTCCCAAGGAGCGGACTCAGCTGGAGTCTGTGCATCAGGAGCCAAAGACGACTCCTACACATGAGCACCAAACGCTGCGTTCCTTGTGTCTAGCCACTCCTGAAGCATGACTGGACTGTTGCTCAATGATCCAAAGTTCTCCTTTCAGATTAAAGTAAAGGTTTACATTTCCCTTCGAGCTCAAGGTCCTAGAGTCTAAAAGGAAGAGTGTTGCTTTAAGTTGCTTTAATTCCAGTGTGAGGTTTCTGCAGTCAGTTCCCTTTAAGAAATTAGACAAAAAATATTAAACTTTTTCATGATATAGATTTTTTAGATGGACCTGTAAATTTATGTAAGAGTGAAGAACGATGCAAGCAGTTTAACTTTTTTCAAATTAAAATTTTAGTTTTCACTGCCCTCCAGTGGTCACCTAAAGTTACTATTTTTATTTACGGTAATTTCAATTATTTTGTCTGCATGGTTGTGTAGATCTGTATAGAACGTGCTTTATTTTTCTTCATCTACCTTTTATTTTTTTTTAAGAATAGATTATGACAGCAGGATAATTAACCAAGAAATAACTTCTCCATCCCCCTTCACAGGCCTCTATGAGGGACACCTCGTTAGTAATGGGTTGGACCCCCTTTTTTGCTTTCAGAGCTGCCATTTTTTCTTTATAGCAGAGATTCATCAACATACAAGAAACATTTCTCCAAGATTTATGGTCTTTTTGCATCCCTTCTGAAGATGTGTCGGCCAAAGGTTCTTCTGGATTGAGATCTTATGGCTCTGGGGTCCGTTCTTCGTACGCCGCTAACTCAGTTAGCTGGATTAGATTGTTGACGTTTTGGCATGATCTTGGATCGTTTGGTTCTTCGAAACTCATCCTGGACTTGCTGTCATAGCAACATGTGCGCAAGTTTAAGCCTGCTCGCGAGCAGGTTTATTTCATGTAAACAGGATTAGATCGCAGCTTTATAAATGGAGGAGATGGGGAAATCTGTCCAGCCAGTGCACTTGGACCACCTAGTGGCAGAGGACGGGACAGAATTGTGGAACACCATTTTTTTAATGTTTAATAAAAGACGAAACAAATAATGCTTAGTTCCTGTCTTCTTATTTAAAAAATTCTTTATGAAGAAAAGCCAGCAAGTCATATTTTGCCTGCAATAAGAGAGTTATGTAAAGTCAGCAATACTACTGTCAAATGGTGTATTAGAACTTACTCTGAAGGTCCTTTTGAAGCAACTCGATCTCTAGTGCAATTTTTCTCTTTTTCAAGTTGTGGAGTTCAATTTCTCCTCTTAATTTGTGTTTTTTTCCGGACAAAATACAATTTTTTTGTTGAAGATGCCGTTTATATAACGAACGGATGGCACCCTGTGTCATTTTGGGGAAAAAGGATGAAACATGCCTCATGCAACAAAAGTAAAAAGAACCTGTTTTTTTTCCAGGCTTTTCCTTGGTGGCTGTTATAAACAGACAAACACCTCATTTAACAGTGGCTTTTAAAAAAGAGGAAGAAGTTGCTTTTTAAAATACAGTACAATAATTAAAGGCTACCATTTTGTAGAATATTCTTGTACTTCATTTTTTTCCCATGTTCTAGTGGCTCCCGTGGAGGCTCTGACATAAAATAACAAAGTAAATATGAAATTATTAAAATGCAAAAATACATACTGTAGAAAATGATAGAAACATCTAACATGGACAGCACTTATGCATGTAATTTGTCTGCTGCTTTTTGCCAGCCCTCTCTCCTGGCTTTAGCAGACTTTGAGGTGTTACCTGTCGTTTTAATTAATGACTCAAATTCAGCATAACCTTCCATTAAAAGCTCTTGTTCTGCTTGGGAGAAAAACTGTGGGCGTTCTTTGGCCATGCTGAACAGCCAATAGCAGCGTTGCTGATCATTGTTTCTACTATCGATACATTTCCCCTTTTAAACAAATGCATGAACGCGCAGTTATCTCAGATAACTCAATCCAGAGATACTAATCATAAACAACAGGTGTGTTCGAAGAACCCAATTAGCCGGATCATGATTAGCCGGATGAAATCATCTCGGATGTCTCATTTGATCTTGGATGTTTTAAGCAACGTACGAAGAACGGACCCCTGGAGGTAACTGGAGAAAAGTGAACTAATGTTTGGGAAACCAGTTTGAGATGATCTGGGCTTTGTCACATGGCTGGAAGTAGCCATCAGAAGATGGGTACGCTGTAATCGATCAATTATAGGGATCGACATCTGTTATTGTCCAGTTTTGGTGGGTCTTTGTGACATTGTCAACACCAACATTCAGCAGGCACTCAGATTTAAACAACAATAATAACAACAACAACAACAATAATAATAATAATAATAATAATAATAATAATAATAATAATAATAATAATAATAATAATAATAATAATAATAATAATAATAATAATTTATCTTATCTATTATTTATCCAAATATAAATTGGGGTGTATGTAAATGTTAGAACCTGATTGAATAATTCAGACTAGTAACTAATAATAATAATAATAATAATAATAATAATAATAATAATAATAATAGTAATAATAAATGTGTAAACAGACACATAAGTTAATAAAATATACATTTTTGCATGAAATACTATTACTTGTCCTGTCTTGAACAATCAGTTTGAATAATGCAAATCAAAATAAACAAATTAATAATAAAATAAATAAATAGCTCAGTCATACTGAATTTCTTATCATGTATAATCCATAGACATTATAATCTATACAAAATTTATTAAGTTAAAGTCAGGGCAAAAGGATAAAAAATGTACCTGATAAACTTTATAATAAAACGCCTATGAATATGTATTAAAGGGTCGTTATACTTTGATTTCATTCTCTCGCGTATTTATAGCAGATAATGACAAATAATTCAACATTACGAAGCTGTCAAGTTGGGCTTTCTTTAAAATCATGTTTCGGGCAATGTCCGGTTCGTCCTGTTGGGGGCAGTAGGGCGCCCATTAATGACGTCACTAACCATCGAAGAAGTAGCAGCGGCAGTTTGTAGCGGTGCTAACTTATGCGTTCCGTTTTGTTTGTTTCATTTGTAATTCTAGTTGGAAATGAACATTTGAAAGTAGAAACGAGGACTGGTGGCTGTTACACGATCCGCCGAAATGAAGTGAGATTTTTTTTTTTTACTTTTTAAATTAAAAATTTGACCAAACGAGCTGCCACAGTGCTGCTGTTAGCTTGATTAGCTGAGTTAAAAATAACTGTATAAAACTATGACTTAATTTGACTCTGATTGTATGTAGAACAGCTTGTTTTAAAACGTAGCCTCACATACGAGTTAATTTGTTTGTTCTAAGTGATTTAAGATATTTCTGTTGTGCACCGTCGCTTTTAAATGACGTTTCAGGCTGAATATCGAGGGTCTGCTGGTCTATTTCCCCTATGATTACATCTATCCGGAGCAGTACTCTTACATGCTGGAGCTCAAGAGGACTTTGGATGCAAAGGTGAGTCTTTTTCCGTCAGAAATCTCTTTTAGGAAAAAATAAATAAAACATGGGTTTCTTATTGTAAATCTCTCCCATCCAGCTCATTAAGACATATAAATACTCATATTTAAACGTTTTGTGTGGGAATCATTTATCAGATATTGATTATAAAGAGAAGGAAAGATCCATTTGTTTGGCACCCTGAGCTCAAACCTACTGATGACATTTCTGTAACATGTTTAATTTACTTGGGCTAACTAAAAAACAGGTAGAGGTAAAATCAAATTCTTCTATTATTGGTTTATTTATTGATTGACTTTGGTCGAGATGTGTAAAACTTTCCATATTTATCAATGTAATCTGAAAAGGTGAAGAGTGCATCTTCCTCTTAATTAAAATCTGGATATTTTATTACTCCCATTGGGGTTCTTTCACTTTCTTATGAACCATGGAGTGAATTTATTTTCTGTTACAGAATAAAGTTCAAGTATAAAGTAAAAATGGTGAGAGAAACAACAACTTTGAGGTTTTATCAAAATCTTGAGAGTGAAGTGGAAACCCAGAGTAGGACCTTTTGTTAGAAGGCGTTAGGCAAAATATCATGGTATTATGATTAATGCTGTGTTATTTTAAAAACAATAAAAAGAAAGTTGTTAATTTATAGACAATATATAAAACACGGAGCATAATAAGCATTTAAAATTGTGATAATAATGCCTGAATTGTTTCTAATTAATTAATTAAAATTATAAGCAGTCATTAATGGGCTGTCATTGTCAACTTTAATTGTCGGTGAAAGCTGTTTTTAAATCATTGGCATTGTGCTGGCTCACTCCCCTTTAGCGTGCGCACATTATGAGTTCTGGCACCTAAAAAATTAAGCTATATCAATAAAATAACAAAAACACGTTTAGAAATCTAGAACAATAATGGTTAGATAGGATAACCGCGTTGCCACTGCTTTGATCGTTAAGACAAATCAGGGTATACTTCGGGACAACAGTCAGGTTTTTATTGGAGTAAGTTATCATGCTGGGAGTTTTTTATTTTTTATTTTAGTGTTTTAGATTCTTAAGTAGAGTTTGAGGTAAAGAAGATTATTTATAAAGCTTTATGTGCACGCACAAAACAACAGAAATCACAAGTATGAATGTGTGTACATGTAGATGCACACACGGTACTTTAGGCTTTTACTCAAAGCTAATCAAATATGCAATCCAACAACTCCAAAACGCTCTGCACGTAGGGCAACCGTCTTCATCCGGTCACAACTCCAAAGTCAACGGCAAAAACAACAAAGCTCTGGCTCAGCCACTGTTTGATGGCAGAGAAGCCGTCAACGAGACGGTGTTGGGGATTACGGTATCCTAGCTTTAACAGTAAACAAATCTATTTGCTTTTTATTCCCTCACAGCTCTCTCTAGGTCCCACCACAGCATTTCAATCAGGCTAAGGCCTGGACTTTGAGGAGGCCATTGCAAAACCTGAAATCTTCTATTTCAGCAATTCTGTTGTAAATTAGCTGCTTGTTTGGTGTCATTGTTCTGTTGATGACCCAGTATGGGTCACGATTTAGCTGTCAGATAGACGTCCTCACATTAGACTCTAGAATGGGTTGGCATATGGTCGACTCCATGCCTGCAGGCTCCCTGGTCCTCAGCACAGATCATCTGACCTCCTCCACAGTTTCAATGCGGTGTTTGTGCTGATGTCCTGTCTGGTTTGTTCCAAACATGAAGAAGTGCATTATGGTCAATGGTCTCTACTTTTGTCCTGTGGTGTGTTCAGATGTAACCTTACAAACCTTACAAAGAGAAGACGTTTTCTCCTCCACTTATTGCAAACAAGCCGTAACTGTTCAGTGTTTTTGTGGTTGTACTTCAACATTTCCTGCGATAAACCAGGTCTGCTGTCTACTGTTGAATTTTAAAAGATCGTTGATGATGTACCTCTTCGTTTTTGTCTGCCCAGGTGCAACAAAGCAGCAAACTCTGCCCCCTGTGGTCCTAGTGCAGCTGATTTTACCTCTGATCTGTCAAAGTAAGCGATGGAGAAATAAATCCGGGTTGTTTGAATCGATGCGCTTTGTGTTCAGGGTCATGGCGTCCTGGAGATGCCATCGGGAACAGGGAAGACCATCTCTCTGCTGTCCCTTATCGTTGCCTACCAGAGAGTGAGTTTGACCTTAAGCATACGGCGCTGCTGAGGTCACGGCTCGATTCTGATCCCTTCATCATGCCCCGTTATGTTTCTCAGGCCTTTCCTTTGGACGTGACCAAGTTGATTTACTGCTCCAGAACAGTCCCTGAAATCGAGAAGGTGAGTCGGGTCAGATTAAGCAGCAATAATCAGACTTTTCCCTTAGAAGAAACTGTTACAGGACGATGGTTTTAAAACTCTGCTTCTGTGTGATGAGGTTGTGGAGGAGCTCAGGAAGCTGATGGAGTTCTACGCCAAGGAAACTGGAGAAGTGAACAACTTCATGGCTCTGTCTCTATCCTCCAGGAAAAACCTGTGCATCCACCCCGAGGTACGAACACCCCACGTCCAGCGCTGGGCAGCCTGGACTAAGATTATGGGATCACCTCAGCGATTGTCCCCACACCTCTTGGGACGTAATAAAAACACTTTTGTTCAACTTCACATAGGTCAGCTCTCTACGTTTTGGGAAGGAGGTGGACGGGAAGTGCCACAGTCTGACGGCATCATACGTCCGCGCACAACGCCACAGCAATCCCAACCAGCCTGTCTGCCGCTTCTACGAGGTAAGAACGCACCTAGACTCAGAGTAGTAGACACTTTTCAACCTAAATTTTATTCATAGTTTAAAAAAAACATCAGAAATGCTTCAAACAACAATAAAGCAACTTCATTTTAACTGCTACGTTTGGTCATTATTAGTGATGCATCAGGTTTTTATTGGTTGCTTCCTATTTCCAGCTTTCATTGAGCTCTGAATTGCTGATTCTGCCTTTAAACAATTATTTGGTTCAAAGGAGAAGAACTTTCACATATAAAAAAAATAATGTGCTGCAGGTTCTTCAACTAGTTTTGAATTATAATGAAGGAATTGCAAAATTATCCCCATTTGAGCATCAAAGCACACGTCTTTATCAGATACTGACTGAGCTCAGAAAAGACCACTGGAGTGTGTGTATATATATATATATATATATATATATATATATATATATATATATATATATATATATATATATATATATATATATATATATATATATATATATATATATATATATATATTAATTAGTGTTCCAGGGGGATCATCTTATCTATTGGTTGTCCCGCGTGCTAGTCATTGTGACGTGCACATGTGCATGAACGTTCCTTGCTAGCTTCCTCTTGCTGCCCACTTCTGGGGTCTGTCTCATTCCGAATACTTCCGTCAGTGCACTGCTGATGTGCACTGACCACTTACTGCCGTAGTGCCCACTTTCGATCGTTAGTAGTGTTCCAAAAGGAACACTTATGTTAAAACGCTTACCGGAAATGACGGGATGACGTGACGAACGCAACACACGTGACCGCGAAATTTTCAGCCCGCCAAAAAATATATGCCGGCGTTTGTTTACATTAACATGTAACTTACGCTAATTAAATCGCCAAATGATTATATCAGCTTCTGTCAGTGAGGGACATGTAAGTGATGCATTAGACGAGAGTACAATGCCTCGTATTACCACCATTACTTACATTTATATGATTGTGGTGTCGCAGCTCCGGCTGTCTCGGCTGAATTGTCCGCCATTATTTTCAAAATGGGAACATCTTCCCGACGTCCTTAGCCCCTCCCTTTCCGCTTTGTAGTCAAGATGGCGTCCGTTTAGTGCAAGTAGGGTCCATCGTTACACACTGCATTTTGTGACCGTTTTTAGGGGGTCATCCGGGTACCTTCAGTGCACTGACTTTTTGTGTTATCTACCGTAAATCCTCTAATATAGGCCCGGGCCTTTATTTCACTCAAGTGCATCGCGGTCCAGGCCTTTATTGGAAAGAGGCCAGAATTAGAGACAGGCCTCTATTGCTATTTGAGCAAAACAGACTCCCAGTGGAATGAATAAAAATGAGGTTTTGTGTCTATTTGAACCTATAAAATACTAGGTTCATTTATTGAAAAAGTAGTTACCATAACGGTACACAGAACATTAACAACAAATAGCCTACTGGTAATTCAGGCTAAATTCCAGTGTAGTAATATGGTAACAAAAACGTAGCAAACATACCAGTAGTGCTACTAGTGCATTGTAAACACTTACCGGTAACCATACATGGTGATAATTAGGCTATTGATTCATAACAAAAGGCAACTTACAGGTTTAGACACCTTATCGCTCACTCGAATTGTTTCATTTGGTTTGAAGTAAAAAAAAAAAAAATCCTCCAATTCTGTTTAATCCTCCTCCTCAATTTCCTCCTCCTCTTCATCTCTCCCTGTAATCTCCTCATCACTCGCGCCAGTCTCTATAACAAGTTCATTATTGTACAGTTCCTCTTCGTCCTCCTCATGTTCTGCTGCGTGTCTGTTCTCTTCCTCACGCAGACGGGCAGCAGTCAGGGCTTGTCGCCCAGCAGCGCAGGGCTGCAAAGAACGATACATTAATTTAGTTTGGCCGTTATTGCAAGTCACAGTGGACAGGCTCACTCACAAATGCAAAAGTGATAGTGATAGAAGTGAGTGCTAATTTCATACCTGTCCCTCTCGGAAGCACAATATGAGGTCGTCCTCACTCCCGTCGGGTTTCACAGACTGCCCACACACTTTGAAGGACTTGATGATCAGGTCCTTGTCCAGCTTGTCCCAAGCAGCGAGAACCCAGTCCACAAGCAGACGGCGAGATGGTGCTTTTAGGTTCCCTCCACTTGTGTATTGCTTGTCTGCGTCCCCGGCCATCCACTCATCATAAGAAGCATGTAGGCTCGCTTTGAAGGGCTGGTTCCACATGACATCGGGGGCTTGCACATACTTAGTGCAGCCTCCTGGGATCACCGCGGTTGTGATGTTGTAGGGCCTCAATTCCTGTTTGGTAGCGGCGCTGATGTGACAGCGGTAGGCATCCCACACTAGCAGGCGCGGGCGAAAACTGAATTTGCCTACCACTGACCTGAGCCATGCTGTGGTCAAGTCGTCATTCATCCAGCCGTTGGCAGATGTGGCGAGGACAGCTCTTGAGATTTCTTGCTGCATTGCCTTCACCTCGCGGATGGCCCCCCGGAAGACGACATAAGGCTTGAGTTTAGTGCCATCAGCCTTGGCAGCAAGGACAACAGTGAGATGGCTTTTCTCGTGGCCTGTTGTTTTGAGCGCAACGCTCTTCGTCCCTCTTACGTCAATGGTACTGGGAGACACCATATCGAACCAAACAGCAGTCTCATCCATTGCAATTATGTCCTTCTCGGAAATTCTTTTCGAGACGACAGTCTTGCTCACGTAGTCGACGAATGAGACAAGTTTCTCTGTGAGGAGATCTGGGTCCTTCTGAGCCATTGTGGTCCGACGTCGCAATGCGAAGCCATTACGGTTTAAAAACTTTTGCAGCCAACCCCTGCTAGCCAGAAAGCGCGCACCGCCATCACTCACTGTAGGATAGATTTCCAGAGCCTTGTTTCGGATCATTTTTCTCGACACTCGGTTATGATTGTCCCTCATTGAATGGATCCACTCAGAGAGTTTTGTGTCCAACTCCTCGCTAACCTTTTTTCTCCCTCCTCCTGGCAGCCTTGCTCTTTTTTTGTTTGCTGCGGCTAGATCTATTTTCTGCTTTTTCCAGTATCTTATTCTTTTCGGGTCAATGTTAAAATGTTTAGCAGCTTGCTCCCCGGAGTGCTCTGCAGCATATTCCAGCACATTCTCTTTGAACTTGATGTCGAATTTTCGTCTTCTCGCTGCCATGGTAAACGTTAACGTTAGCCTAGGCCTACTGGTCACGTTCGAGTCAAGAGCGAGGCGATGACCAGGCTACCGTAGAGATGGCTTGGATTCGTTAGCAAACACTGCCCCCCTGTGGTACTTGTATGTTACTATCACAAGTTTTATGTTGAATAGCCCCGGCCTGTATGAGAGACCGGCCATTATTTACCTCCTCTGACAGCGAGACCGGCCAATGTTAGAGTCCCGGCCGCTAATGGAATACAGGCCAATATTAGAGGATTTACGGTACACTATATACTTAAAACTAAGTGTTTGAAGTGTAGAAGTAGGCGGAATGAGACAGACCCCTGGTGTTTATGTATCCTGTTAGCTTAGCGAGTAGCTTCTGTGTTAGCCATTCATTGTAGCTCCGCTGCTCTCATCGTATACTTTGAAAACAGCTGAGAATCGCCAGAAGCCAACTGTCTTACAAGTATATGACAAGAAGAGGAAGGACTCAGTGGAAAGAAATCAGATTGTATTTGGGAGATTCTGTCACGCGGTCCCCCTGAGGAGCGGAACAGCAGGAGAGTCTTGAGCATGCGTGCAGTTATTCAAAAAGGGACATAGGCGTTTCTTACCTACATTTCCGGAACAATCGTCTACTCTACCTTTTAATGTCCTCCATTGGACATAAAATAAAAGACATGATATTTTTCCATATGAGATTGTGTTTCAGATAAGATATTTTTTACTTCCACAGGACAGCTGTATTATGTCATATTCTGGTCTATTTCTGGTCCGCTTCTCTTATTGGCATCCATGTTTGCAGGCTGCTGCTTTTTTGTCAACATAAAATACCAAATGCTGCATTCTGTTTTGGAAACCCTGGGAACTCTCACATGATTGGCTCAGGAACCAGGAAGTAAACACGGACTACACTCTGAAGCGATGTAGTTCAGGGGTCCGTTCTTCGTACGTTGCTTAAAACATCCAAGATCAAATGAGACATCCGAGATGACTTCATCCGGCTAATCATGATCCGGCTAATTGGGTTCTTCGAACACACCTGTTGTTTATGATTAGTATGGCTGGATTGAGTTATCTGAGACAACTGCGCGTTCATGCGTTTGTTTAAAAGGGGAAATGTATCGATAGTAGAAACAATGATCAGCAACGCTGCTATTGGCTGTTCAGCATGGCCAAAGAACGCCCACAGTTTTTCTCCCAATCAGAACAAGAGCTTTTAATGGAAGGTTATGCTGAATTTGAGTCATTAATTAAAACAATAGGTAATACCTCAAAGTCTGCTAAAGCCAGGAGAGAGGGCTGGCAAAAAGCAGCAGACAAATTACATGCATAAGTGCTGTCCATGTTAGATGTTTCTATCACTTTCTACAGTATGTATTTTTGCATTTTAATAATTTCATATTTACTTTGTTATTTTATGTCAGAGCCTCCACGGGAGCCACTAGAACATGGGGAAAAAAGTGAAGTACAAGAATATTCTACAAAATGGTAGCCTTTAATTATTATACTGTATTTTAAAAAGACACTTCTTCCTCTTTTTTAAAAGCCACTGTTAAATGATGTTTGTCTGTTTATAACAGCCTATAAGAAGGCTGAAAAAAACAGGTTCTTTTTACTTTTGTTGCATGAGGCATGTTTCACCCTTTTTTTCCCCAAAATGACACAGGGTGCCATCCGTTCGTTATATAAACGGCATCTTCAACAAAAAAATTGTATTTTGTCCGGGAAAAAAAACACAAATTAAGAGGAGAAATTGAACTCCACAACTTGAAAAAGAGAAAAATTGCACTAGAGATCGAGTTGCTTCAAAAGGACCTTCAGAGTAAGTTCTAATACACCATTTGACAGTAGTATTGCTGACTTTACATAACTCTCTTATTGCAGGCAAAATATGACTTGCTGGCTTTTCTTCATAAAGAATTTTTTAAATAAAAAGACAGGAACTAAGCATTATTTGTTTCGTCTTTTATTAAACATTAAAAAATGGTGTTCCACAATTCTGTCCCGTCCTCTGCCACTAGGTGGTCCAAGTGCACTGGCTGGACAGATTTCCCCATCTCCTCCATTTATAAAGCTGCGATCTAATCCTGTTTACGTGAAATAAACCTGCTCGCGAGCAGGTTTAAGGTTGCACAGATGTTGCTATGACAGCAAGTCCAGGATGAGTTTCGAAGAACCAAACGATCCAAGATCATGCCAAATCGTCAACAATCAAATCCAGCTAACTGAGTTAGCGACGTACGAAGAACGGACCCCAGAGCCATAAGATCTCAATCCAGAAGAGAAGAACCTTTGGCCGACACATCTTCAGAAGGGATGCAAAAAGACCACAATCTTGGAGAAATGTTTCTTGTATGTTGATGAATCTCTGCTATAAAGAAAAAATGGCAGCTCTGAAAGCAAAAAAGGGGGTCCAACCCATTACTAACGAGGTGTCCCTCATAGAGGCCTGTGAAGGGGGATGGAGAAGTTATTTCTTGGTTAATTATCCTGCTGTCATAATCTATTCTTTAAAAAAAGAAAAAAGGCAGATGAAGAAAAATAAAGCACGTTCTATGGAATAAGCCTGCTTGCGAGCAGGTTTAAGTTTGCGCACATGTTGCTATGACAGCAAGTCCGGAATGAGTTTAGAAGAACCAAACGATCCAAGATCGCGAGCTAATCTGAAAGTCCGATCCCTCAGACCAGGACCTATGATCCAGGAAACTGTGGGAGGAAATTGGAGAAAATCCTAGCCAAGATTTGAACCCTGGACCTTTTTTTCCCCCTTGTGGCAACAGTGCTATCCTCTTACCCTTTTTCTTGTATTGTTTTGCTTTGTGCTGCAGGAATTCGATGCAGTCGGGCGACAGGTACCTCTTCCACCCGGCATCTATAACCTCGATGACCTGAAGGACTTTGGCAGGAGGAAAGGCTGGTGTCCGTACTACCTGGCCCGCTACTCTGTATGTCAGAGGCTTTTCTTGCTTAGCTCTAGCATGACAACAATGTCCTGTAATTGTGGTTGTTTTCCCCATTTGCTTCTGTTTTTAAGGTTCTAGCAACAAATATAGCAAAAAAGCTGCAGTTGTGAGATTTTAATGAAGTCCTGCTGTTGGTTATATCTCCACATATCGGCATGCACCACCTTGGCTGTGTTCAGGCCAGAACGTGAATGAAACAAACTCACGACATTCACCCAAAAATGGAAGAAAAAAGTTTCTCTAATTCACAGAAGGTCAAAATTATGCAAACAGACTCAAATCTGCACCTATATTTGACACGGCTATTCTATGTACAGCACTTTCTCTACAAATAAGGCTGGTATGGCACGGAGAAGACTGCAAACGTCTCCCTCAGATGAAAGGAACTTGTTAAGATGTTGAGGAACCACCCAGCAACCAACAAGGCTCAGGCATTTTTAGACCCGACTGAACTTAGCAGCTGGCTGACTGGCCTAGTCAAAGCCCATGGAGGGCAGGTGTAACGGTCACAAGTGCAAGATTTAGTTGTTTTGCAACAATTAGAAGAAGAAGAAGCTTTCGAATCCAAGACCTCTGCAATAACTACCAAGCAGGGTGGTGGCAGTATCATGCTGTGGGGCTGATTCACTGCCAGGGGTACAAAATGGAGGGAATAATGATAAAGTGGGCTGACATTAAGCTTTTGCAAAGACCTTTAAAACTGTTGAAAACCTTTTGGTGAATTTATGTATATATTTGAGCCCCTGAAGCTCTTAGAAAATGCAGAGAAAATCAACTTGTGGTATTCTGTCCTAGATAAAGAAGGGTTTACATTATGATATTTATGCCATTATTAGCGCCAGAGAAACACATTTATCCTCTAAATCCTCTTAATAATTGTTTGTTTTTTTTATTATTAAAAACTGTCTGGTTTCAGATTTTGCACGCCAACATCGTCGTGTACAGCTACCACTACCTGCTGGACCCCAAGATAGCGGACCTGGTGTCCAAGGAGCTGGCCAAGAAGTCAGTGGTGGTGTTTGACGAGGCTCATAACATCGGTACGGAGCTGGAGATAACATTACAGGAGGAAAAATTATCGTCTGGTGAGCTGAAGACAAAATCTTAATTATGTTTTGTTCCTCAGACAACGTGTGCATCGACTCCATGAGCGTGAACATAACTCGACGAACGCTGGACCGCTGCCAGAACAACGTGGACACGCTCCAGAACACCATACACAAGTGAGTGGTTGGTCAGGGGACATTAAAGTTGTCGCTCTCCACCTCACTCAACAGTCTGAGCTCAGACTCAAAATGCTTTAAAACTTTTTCAATTCAATTGAATTTTATCTATACTGTGCCAATTCATGATACATGTCATCTCAAGGCTCTTTACAAAATCAAATTCAATCAAATCCTCCAGGTTGGTCAGAAAGTTTCCTCTCTAAGGAAACCCAGCAGGTTGCATCAAGTCTCTCCAAGCAGCATTCACTCCTCCTGAAAGAGCGTAGAGCCACAGTGGACAGTCGTCTGCATTGTTGATGGCTTTGCAGCAATCCCTCATACTGAGCATGCATGAAGCGACAGTGGAGAGGAAAACTCCCCTTTAACAGGGAGGAAAACCTCCAGCAGAACCAGAACCGGGCTCAGTGTGAACGCTCATCTGCCTCGACCCACTGGGGCTTAGAGAAGACAGAGCAGAGACACAGAAAGCACAGAAGCTCACATTGATCCAGGAGTACTTTCTACGTTAGATGGTAATAGAGGATGATCTGCCTGCCCTGGATGATGTCACAGAACAAAAAGTTAAAAAGTCAAATAATAACAAACAATGCAGATTGGAGAACAGTAGGAGAACTCAGCAGAGTGAGAGAAATAGACCCTGATGTCCTCCAGTAGCCTAAGCCTATAGCAGCATAACTATATAGGTAGCTCAGGGTAACCTAAGCCACTCTAAATATAAGCTTTGTCAAAAAGGAAAGTTTTAAGATTAGTCTTAAAAGTAGACGGGGTGTCTGCCTCACGGACCAAAACTGGGAGTTGGTTCCACAGGAGAGGAGCCTGATAGCTAAAGGATCTGCCTCCCATTCTACTTTTAGAGACTCTAGGAACCACCAGCAGACCTGCAGTCTGAGAGCGAAGTTCTCTGTTAGGAACATACGGGGTAATCAGAGCTCTGATATATGATGGAGCTTGATTATTAAGGGCTTTATACGTGAGAAGAAGAATTTTAAATTCGAGGCTAAAATCGGAGAAATATGATCCCTCTTGTTGAAAACCTGCTTAAAAAGAGAAAATCTCATCAACGTGGTAAATGCTCTTTATAATTATAAAGGAAAATTTGAGGTGCACGGATCAGGGTTTTCCAGACAAGTCTGATTTCTTTTGAGGTCTGACCCAATTTTGATGGATTTAGTTTCTTATTCCAAGGACTAAAAGCAAACACAATGTTCTCCAGGTTTCCTGATAGAAGTTCTGAATCCAAGAGAAAATTAAGGACTTTTGCAGGATTATTCAATCATAGCATTCGTCTCTCTAATTTATCAGATTTTTTTTAATAACCTCAATAAGTTTGTGGTTTTTGTGCATTCAATGAATAGTGGTCTGGCGATCAAGGGAAAATTGTCTGATTCCAGTCAATTTCTATGCTGTGGATGGATGTATCTCTAAACAATATATACCCAATAAATAGGAAATATAGATGGTAATTAATTTCTTATTGAACTGAGGGTGTGGATGCAGCTCTGGTGGACAGTCTGTAGTCGGGCTGAGGCGTTGGGGAGGCTCGGATTGACTAATTTTTCCCACCGCTGTCCATCTTGGAAAAAGCTTCGGTGTTTCTGCGTGTTGAAGTCCCGCCCAGGTTTGGTTGTCCTGCTTCCTGCAGCACCGGATGCTGAGCATCCGGCTCAACAGCGTTTGGCACCAGCTAGAAATTCTTTTTAAACTTTTCGAACACGTAAAGTTGTATCAACTGGCGGGTCGTAAATTTATGAATCTGTGAAGTAATTATTTAATGTAGGTTTTCCACTTCCTGTCTCTGTTTGCTTTCTTTGGGCTTTACATGAAGCTTGTCAATAAAAATCCATCCGTCGTCTTTATCAGAGGTCTGATACATTTACGAGCCAATTAGCCATTTTTGGACTTAGTCCAGCTAAAAGCTTGTTTGGAGCCACAAATGGTACATGATCTTTGGAAAAAGGCAACTTTGAGAAATATCTACTTCAAGAAAGCTTTTATTCCACCATTTTATTTATATTGTAAGTTTTAAAATAAAGACATAAAACACAAAAAAACTCCTCCGATTTCTTACCTAAGAAAAATAGATCTGCTTCCTGAGAAACCCTCAGTTTCCCTCATCCAAACTGCAAAGCAATAAAACCTCTTCTGTTTGTTATTTTGTATCGTCCACCAGGCCCTTACACTCAGTTTTTGGATCAGTAGTCAGATTTCTTATCTGATTTGGTGTTAAACACTGACAAGGTTATTATAGTGGGTGATTTTAACATCCATGTTGACACTGAATGTGATAACCTTAGTGTAGCCTTTAAAACTATCCTAGATTCAATTGGTTTTGCTCAAAATGTGCATAAACCGACGCACTCTCGGCTACATACTTTAGACCTTGTGCTGACATATGGCATTGATTGTGAAGAATTAACAGTATTTCCTCACAACCCTGTTCTATCTGATCATTTTTTAATAACCTTTGAGTTTAATCTAACTGATTTCTCCACCCCCAAAAGAGGGTTCCATTATAGTAGATCTTTATCGGACAATGCTGTATCAAAACTTAAAGAGTCTGTCCCCCTCTTAATATCCTCAGTATTGCAGAAATGCCCTGTAGATGGCAGCAATGCTGTTTCTTCCCATTCACAAATAGATACATTTGCTAACAGTGTGACTTCCTCATTGTGTTCTGCATTAGATAATGTAGCTCCCTTGAAAAAGTAGGTGATAATTCACAGGAAGCTGGCTCCCTGGTTTAATTCAGAGCTGCGTTCCTTGAAGCACAATGTTAGGAAATTGGAGAGAAAATGGCGCTCTACACACCAAGAGGAATCCTACTTAATCTGGAGGGACAGTCTATTGTTGTATAACAAGACCCTTCGCAGAGTTAGAGCAGCATATTTTTCATCATTAATTGAAGAGAATAAAAATAATCCTAGATTTCTCTTTAGTACAGTTGCCAAACTTACTCAGAGCTGCAGCTCTGTTGATCCATCCATTCCCTTAGCTCTTAGTAGTAATGATTTTATGGGATTCTTCATAAATAAAATTGATGCCATTAAAAATAAAATAATTAAACACGATTACCTCGTCCTCAGTGAGTGAGGCAGCGTTGGAGGAATCTTTAGAAAAATCTAAAAAATAATCTAAAAAATATCACTTTTTGTCATTCTGTTGTGAAATGAATCCATTAAAAACAGAAAACTGCTCAAACCTGCATAAGTTGTTACATCCAAACTCGTTAAGGGCCATTGTGGACGCTCCAACAAGCTACTTGTGGCCCCGGAACTACAAGTTGCAGACCCCTGGTTTTTACCCGGTTGTCCTAACAGGGGAGGGGGTTATGGTACCTATCTCCAGGGGTCGTTAGGCATGAGGCGGGGGGACACCTTGGACTGGTCGCCAAAACCGCCGGAGTACCTGGAGAGAACCCATCCATGCACAAACCCCAACACTGGGAGTTGAACCTAAGACCTTCTTGGTGCAAGACAACAATGCAACAAACTCCTCCGCCGTGCAGACCTTCAACAGAAACCGTCAGACCCGACACGCTGACAGGAGCTTTTTGTTTGTCTCTGCAGGATAAAGGAGACGGATGCTGCTAAACTGAGGGAGGAGTACCGGCGCCTGGTGGAGGGTCTGAAAGAAGCCAATGTTGCCAGGGAGACGGACATCTACCTGGCGAACCCAGTGTTGCCTGACGAGATCCTGCAAGGTTCGCCAGCCCACGCCACCGTTAATTATCTTCCATTTACACGTTTATCTCTCTGCAGCGCCGTCTGCAGATGCATTTTTAAAATGCTTCGCTGCACCTTTCTGCTGCGAGACGATTGTATCCAGAAATGGAGATTGTTTTCAAGCCTAAACGGGCTCTTCTTATATAATAACCTAATACATTACAAAAAAACGGCTCGATTCAAGATAAGATAAGATAAGATAGGCTTTATTGATCTCACATTGGAGAAATTCACTTGTCACATCGGCTCAGTAGTCAATTATCAGAAGAAGGTGCCAAAAGTAAGACAAGGTGCATCAGTTATATACAGTGTGTCCTCGTTTATACAGTGAGCCTGCATCTCTTTCTGTATCTCTGCAGACAGATCGCTAAACTGCTCTCCTCCAAGTTGTGCTGCTTTCAGCTCTTTTCTTTAAACTGGGCTTCTGCAGCAGCTGCTCTCAGCTTTTATGGCCGTGCAGAGAGATGTAGCCTCTGCATTTATTTGTTTTGAACGTGTAATAATGTTTACAGAACGGTGAAATAAGTAGATAGGGGGGAAAAAATGGTGTTGGAAAGATGCAGACGGACATGTGTTCACACGGCATCTTAAAACCAATACATGGATGTATAAAAACACATTTTCTGCATAATTTCATATGTTATTGTAGTGGAATTATGAAATCCCTTTAAAATGGTCCAACTCTGCCACCTACTGGTGCAAACTGATACCTGCTGTCGGCTTGGAACAACTGAAACTACTTTATCCTGATGTAGAACTCTTGATCCATAAACCAAGTTTTATTCTTTTTTGCGGTGGATTTTACAGCAGGCATTTTTATCGTGGTATTTAAATCTCTAAAGGTTTTTTTCTGTGTGGGTGTCCTGTCTGGCAATGTGGCAATAAATAATTGTTGTCTTTATGCCTAAAAGAGCTCAACAGAATTTACTTTCACAAGTGGAGCCTTCCTGCTTTCGCCATAGTGCTCCGCTTGATTTATAAATGCAAGAAGCTTTATTAGAATTTATGCTGGGACTATTTCATGTTCAATGGACACTGAAACTGGAAGGTAGAGGAGGAAAAAAGAAGAGAAACAGATGAGACAAAATGCTAAAAAGGTGAAAGAGAGAGAGAGCAATATAACATCCTCAGAGTCTGCTTCTTCACCTGCAAAGAGAGATAACAAGAACAGCAGAACCAGCTGATAAAATATCACAGGTACAAACAACCAACGCCTTGAAAAAACATTAAAATCTCTGAAGGTTTATTCGAAAACCACGTAACAATGTGTGAAGGTGTCATTATGGTGACTATTTTCTATAACGTCACAATGAAAAGTTCTCTGATTGTCTAACCAGTTTTAAACTCAGATTTTTGTCTTCCTGAAAAAAACCCTCTCCAGCAAAGCTCATAAGAACTCCTGTTGGTTCTAGTGGCGGTTCTGGGTTCACGTTGCCTCCAGTTTTAGCAGAAATCTGAAGCTGAATTTTAAAACCCGTCGACGCTGCTTGTCTCCGTCCTCCTGTCCCTCCCTGCAGAGGCGGTCCCCGGCTCGATCCGCACGGCCGAGCACTTTGTGGGTTTCCTGAGACGTTTCCTGGAGTATCTGAAGGCCCGTCTGCGGGTCCAGCACGTGGTTCAGGAGAGCGCCCCGCAGTTCTTAAAAGACATCTTTGATAAAGTCTGCATTGACCGCAAGCCTCTCAGGTCAGTCTGCTCTCTCCTGCCGACACAGGAAACTTTAATGTTCTTTAATGTCCGGAAAAAATAAACGCATCAACCGTCGGAGGAACGTGAAACTTCTAAGAATAAATCAAAATACGGCTTCCTGCTTGTGTTTGCGCCGTCGTCTGACGACGGACTGAATAATTTAGTCCAATCCGACATATTTAACGCCGTTCGTCGTTGTTTGCCTCTTATTGCTGCCGTCGCTTTTTTTTTTTTTTTTTTTTAAACGCGGGTTCTGGTGCGTGATTCCAGGTTCTGTGCAGAGAGGCTGCAGTCGTTACTGCGGACCCTGGAGATCGCAGACATCGCCGACTTCTCCGCCGTTACCCTCATCTCCAACTTCGCCACGCTTGTCAGCACCTACAGCCAAGGTACCGAAATACGCTGCGCTGCAGAGGCCAGGTTCAGTTTTAGGAACTTCTGAATTAAACGTCTTTTTTTCCCCTTCTTGTAAAGGTTTTACTATCATCATTAAGCCTTTTGAAGACAGAACTCCAACCATCGCCAACCCCGTGCTGCACTTCAGGTAAGAACAGAAATAGTCATACTGAATAAATTAGAATATGGGTTCTAATGTTTGGGTTCTCGTTTGTCAGATTAAAAGTATCTTTTGAAGATAACAACCTCTTAGTAAGTATTAGACATACTTTGCATTAAGCCCAGAGTTCTGAATTACATTTATATTGATATTCTTTATTTATAATTACCAATTCTTATACAGAACAACCATATTAGCTTTTTTTCATTTTTAACAACAACCTTGGAAGAAAATCAATCCCATCAAATAAAATAAAAATCAACTAAATCTCAGGTTGACATGACAAACTTATCACAGACAAAAAGAACAAAGGAATTAAAGTCCAGTTGATGCAATATTCTAATCTTAAATGTCGTGTTTTCATTATCCAGTCTGTGAGTAACTATCAAAAAGTGAATCTGGTTCAGTAACCTAATTAACTAAGGTAACATTATACAGATTAATGTTCTAATTTATCCAATATGACTGTTTCTGCTTTAAAAAAATCATTAGTTGATGCTTTTTTTTGCCTTTTTCATGTGGAGCTGTGTTTAAAAAAATTATTTTCCAATTGGATCAATTGTCATTAATTCCTAATGATCAATTTAAAAAAAGAAAAAGCATTTTCCACTCTCGGCATGTTTGTAAAAGCAATCGTCTCAACAGTCAGGGAGACAGTTTGGTCCTTACAGTCACCATTAACTTCCATCACTTTATTCATTTGCTGTTACATTAATATTAGTATCAACATGTTGCATAACCACACAGTCATATAAATGTTTAATACCAGCGATCAAAGAGTCTATTTTAAATCTAGAGGATAGAACTCGACCCAGCCGTGGTTTCACACACAGGTTTTAATTGACCTGATGCACATATTTTTCTAGAAATTTCATCCATATGTTGAAACCAATCCACCGTCTTCCATTTGTCGGCTTTTTGTGGCTCAGCTCTTGCTTCACCAAAACGGACCGCAGAAGAAGCCCCGATCTGTCCGTCCATCTCTCCATCGCCGCTGAACAACACACCAATTCAATTCAATTTTTATTTATATAGCGCCAATATATGAAACGTGTCATCTCGAGGCACTTTACAAATCAAATTCAATCAGATTATAAAGGTTGGTCAGAAAGTTTTCTCTCTAAGGAAACCCAGCAGGTTGCATCAAGTCTCTCCAAGCAGCATTCACTCCTCCTGAAAGAGCGTAGAGCCACAGTGGACAGTCGTCTGCATTGTTGATGGCTTTGCAGCAATCCCTCATACTGAGCATGCATGAAGCGACAGTGGAGAGGAAAACTCTCCTTTAACAGGGAGGAAAACCTCCAGCAGAACCAGAACCGGGCTCAGTGTGAACGCTCATCTGCCTCGACCCTCTGGGGCTTAGAGAAGACAGAGCAGAGACACAGAAAGCACAGAAGCTCACATTGATCCAGGAGTACTTTCTATGTTATATGGTAATAGTGGATGATCTGCCTCCCCTGATGATGTCACAGCTAACAGAACGCCAGACCAGGTGTACCTTCTATGAAGAGAAAACTGACAGAGAACAAAAACTTAAAAGTTGAAATAACAACAAACAATGCAGACAATCCAATGTGAGAGAAATAGACCCTGATGTCCTCCAGTAGCCTAAGCCTATAGCAGCATAACTATAGAGGTAGCTCAGGGTAACATGAGCCACTCTAACTAGAAGCTTTGTCAGAAAGGAAAGTTTTAAGATTGGTCTTAAAAGTAGACGGGGTGTCTGCCTCACGGACCAAAACTGGGAGTTGGTTCCACAGGAGAGGAGCCTGATAGCTAAAGGATCTGCCTCCCATTCTACTTTTAGAGACTCTAGGAACCACCAGCAGACCTGCAGTCTGAGAGCGAAGTGCTCTGTTAGGAACATACGGGGTAATCAGAGCTCTGATATATGATGGAGCTTGATTATTAAGGGCTTTATACGTTAGAAGAAGAATTTTTAATTCTATTCCAAGATACTTAAACTCCTCGCCTTGAGGCACAAATTCCTCCCCGATCCAGAGGACCTGCCAAACCAAGCCTTTAATAGGCTAAACACAAATTAGCATATCTGTACGGAGTTGCATGAAACCCGTTAAAAAGGGACCAGCGTTACTGCTTCCACTGAATTTAGAAGAGAAAGTAACAGCAGGGCGCTGCTAATGAAATCCATTTTACGGAATCCTGCCGTGACAGTGGAACAAAGTTACACACTAAATCAGTAATGGAAAAACAAGCTAATCTAAAGTGAGCAGAAAGGTGAAAAATAAAATACAGGTGTGTGTTTAACATGACGACAGGGTGGGAAGACGGCAGCACTGAACCGTTAAAAGCCTTTTAGAAGCACCCTGCAGCTCGACTTGAGGCTAAAACTTTCTGTTGTGACGACCTTGTGGAGATGTTTGACCGTAATGCAGGAAACAAACGGCCGTTCAGTAATCCTGGCCTCATCTAATGGCTTTCTCTCCGTTTTCCTCTCCAGCTGCATGGACCCGTCTATAGCCATCAAACCCGTTTTCCAGAGGTTTCAGTCGGTCGTCATCACCTCGGGGGTACGGCTCTCTCTTTCCTCTTTGAGGCATTTAGATTCATGCTGATCCTGCACGATTTCAGCGCCGCCGTCCGCTTTTTAACAGCTAAGGCAGAATATTAACTGTATCTACGTCTCTCACGTCAGACTCTCTCCCCGTTGGACATCTATCCCCGCATCCTCGACTTTCGGCCGGTCACCATGGCGTCCTTCACGATGACGCTAGCGCGCACCTGCCTCTGCCCTCTGGTGTGTAACCGACAACCCGACGGTGGAGGCTCCCGGCGACGGCCTCGTCCCATCACTAACGGCGTGTTTTTGTGCAGATTGTCGGCCGGGGCAACGACCAGGTGGCTCTGAGCTCCAAGTTTGAGACGAGGGAGGACTTCGGTAAGCGGGGAACGTTTTATAAAACGGACCATTTTAGCGTTAGCATCTATTCAATTCAGTTCAATTTATATAGCGGCAATTCATGGTACATGTCATCTCAAGGCTCTTTACAAAGTCAGATTCCATCAAATCCTCCAGGTTGGTCAGAAAGTTTCTTCTCTAAGGAAACCCAGCAGATTGCATCAAGTCTCTCCAAGCAGCATTCACTCCTCCTGAAAGAGCGTAGAGCCACAGTGGACAGTCGTCTGCATTGTTGATGGCTTTGCAGCAATCCCTCATACTGAGCATGCATGAGGCGACAGTGGAGAGGAAAACCTCTAGCAGAACCAGAACCAGGCTCAGTGTGAACGCTCATCTGCCTCGACCCACTGGGGCTTAGAGAAGACAGAGCAGAGACACAGAAAGCACAGAAGCTCACATTGACCCAGGAGTACTTTCTATGTTAGATGGTAATAGAGGATGATCTGCCTCCCCTGATGATGTCACAGCTAACAGAACGCCAGACCAGGTGTACCTACTATTAAGAGAAAAATGATAGAGAACAAAAAGTTAAAAGCTGAAATAACAACAAACAATGCAGATTGGAGAGCAGTAGGAGAACTCAGCAGAGTGAGAGAAATAGACCCTGATGTCCTCCAGCAGCCTAAGCCTATAGCACCACACTGGTAAAAGGGAACTAAAAGTAAGTAAAATTTTCTTAAAATTTGTATATTTTTCCTTGATTTGAGCAGCTAAATAAGACTATTTGCCAATGGACTGAGAATTTCTACCCCTAAAATAAGATAAATAGACATCCGGCTCTTGAAATAAGATGATAGAGATGAATTATTTTAAGTGCAAAAATCTTATCCCAGTGGCATCATAATAGTCTGATTTACCAGCTCAAATCAATGAAAAATACACTAATTTTAAGAGGATTTTACCTACTTTTAGTTCCCTTTTTGCAGTGCATAACTACAGAGGTAGCTCAGGGTAACATGAGCCACTCTAACTAGAAGCTTTGTCACAAAGGAAAGTTTTAAGCCTAGTCTTAAAAGTAGACAAGGTGTCTGCTCATCTGTCGCTGTTTTCCCAGCTGTGATCCGGAACTACGGCAACCTCCTCCTGGAGATGTCGGCGGTCGTCCCCGACGGGATCGTGGCGTTCTTCACCAGCTACGTCTACATGGAGAACATAGTGGCGTCCTGGTATGAGCAGGTCCGTGTGGGAACACGTGTCGCTGCCTTTGGAGAGCGCCGGCTTTTTTTTTTTTTTTTTTTTTAACCGCCGCAGCAGCCGGAAGAATTAGACTTCTTGTTTTCCGCTTGCAGGGAATCCTGGAGAACATCCAGAGGAACAAGCTGATCTTCATTGAAACCCAGGATGCGGCGGAGACCAGCATGGCTCTGGAGAAGTACCAGGAGGTACGAGACGTTCTGGGAATCGGCTTCAGCAGTTTATTGCTGTTTAAAAGTTTTTTTATTTTTACTACAAATAAAACACGGTGCGGCTTTTCCCTCCTCAGGCGTGTGAGAACGGCAGAGGAGCCATCCTCCTCTCTGTGGCCAGAGGGAAGGTGTCTGAAGGAATAGATTTCGGTAAATATATCAGATCCGTGTGATGGAGTGGAGCCGTGGAATCGCTGTTGGAGTCATTTCGCCTGTTTTTTGTTCACCCAGTGCATCATTTTGGCCGAGCGGTGATCATGTTCGGAGTCCCGTACGTTTACACTCAGAGCCGCATCCTGAAGGTGAGAGCCGTCTCTGCACTTAAGCCCAGATTATCATCTCGCCTCCACCGTGCAACGCACACGGTTCAAAACGAGACGGACCTCTCCAGGCGCTCTGGGCAGCAGGTCCCCTGAGACCGAGCCGGACGGACGGAAACTGAAGTCGTATCATAAGAAACAAGCCGTTCTTGTCCAGTCTTTTTCTAATTGTCACGATTTAACCTGCTGCCTTAGTGCTGTAGAGCAAGAAACGGGTCGTTTTAGATTTCTCTGGCCGTTGCATGGTCTCTGTAAAACAAACTTAAAGGTATTCTGTGTGTAGAAACTCCCCAGCACTTGAAATACTCAGCCAGTCTTGACGGGTGAATTTCGCTTTTTATTTTCTTTGAAGATCCACCATGATCCCCTCAGTCACAGTGAAAACTAAAACATATACAAAACAAAAACTTACAGTACAAACAACACAACAAAAACGTACCTCGCTGTTTTCACTGAGGAACACTAAGTGTTGATTTCTTGGTCATTCATTGGCACAATGGTTCTTCCAGCTTTTATAGGCCTGCCCTCATTAGCTACGGCAGCCCGTCAGGTACATAAAAAGCCCCAAAACATCACAAAGTGCAAATACCATTAAACAAAGCAGAACAAAATATAAACAATGCTAATCAAAACAAACATCCATAAAAAATCTGCAACATTCTTACTTTATAAAATTCACTTAAATTCAATTAATTAGGCAATTTATTTTAAATAGCCCACTATCCATTACACTGTGTATATAACCCGTCTCAGATCGGATAGCTTCTTTTAGGGTCGTCACTGACGGTTTCCTGTCGGCCATCTTTCCCTCAGGCTCGGCTGGAGTACCTGCGGGATCAGTTTCAGATCAGAGAGAACGACTTCCTGACGTTCGACGCCATGCGGCATGCGGCTCAGTGCGTGGGCCGAGCCATCAGAGGCAAGACGGACTACGGCCTCATGATTTTCGCAGACAAGGTGAGCAGCGCTGGAAGCTGCGAATGAGCAGGAAAAGGAAAAAAAAAAAAAGAAGTTTGTGTGTTTAATTTTTAAACTTGTTCCCCGCAGCGATACGCTCGCGCAGACAAACGCGGGAAGCTGCCGCGGTGGATTCAGGAGCACATCAGCGAGGGCAGTCTGAACCTCACCGTGGACGAGGCCGTCCAGCTCTCCAAGCACTTCCTGCGGCAGATGGCTCAGCCTTTCAGACAGGTAGCCCGAAGCCACCAAAAGGAATCGGCCGTTTGCTTCCTTCCAATGCAGTCAGACTGCTTTGAATCTGTTAGACGCAACAAACTATTCTGGACATTAAGTGTTAAAATCGTTAATGTTTTACATAAAAACTCTTGACGTTTCTGACCAGGAATATAACGTAGAGCGGCGTTCTAAACTCTCCGCTCACCCGAACCTCTTTGTGTCCCGTCTCTCCAGGAGGACCAGCTGGGTCTGTCTCTGCTGACCCTGGAGCAGCTGCAGTCGGAGGAAATGCTGCAGAAAATCTCTCAGATAGCTCATCAGACCTAAAACAAAGACAATCCAAGTGGGGATTATGTCGTCACCAAAGCATCGCCTCTCCGGATATTTTAGGTTTATCAGTCTTTGGGAGATTTCCCCCCCTCAAAGAATCAGAAAATATGTCAAAAACTGGATTTATTTCCATTGTTTTGTTGCATGGAGCACTTTTTCTTTGCTACTTGATGCCTTCAGGCCACTAGTCTGTATTCGTAAAGCAACATTTGTAGATGGCAGCCGGTGTTTCAAACTATTAAATTGGCAAAGAAAACAATTTAGGCCTATAACTTTTTTTTTTTTTTTTTTATTTAAAACAAATTTTGGCTGAGACCAGATTCAGATTTATTTTACATTTAAAAAGGCAAAAAGCTGCTTACTGTGCTTTACAGATAGGAACCTGTACTCCTGTCCTCAGATCGGGCTCCAGGCCAGAACCAACACCCAAAAAGACCTCCTCAGTTTATCAACTTGTGGATCATGTAAACAGATTAATTTTGTGAAAAGGTTTTCTTTAACTGTTACAGGTGAAACTTGCTTTTTATTTTTACAAACAGGATGAAGACATGTGGGGGTAAATGTTTCTAAAGTGTCTGTTGTACAGACTTAAACCACCTCCTGTTCTGGCTGTAAATAGACAATTTTTATATGTTTGTCTATAAATGTGGAGTCAATAAAGCAAAACTCTGACTTTGTATTAACTCTGAACTGAAACATTACTGTTGCTCATGAAAGGTTTGAACTTTTTGGAGGCTCTGGAGCCAGTGTGGTGGCGATGGACCGACCCAAACGCCTGAAAAAGACGTTAAATTTTAACATTGCTTGTAACTAGTCAACGTTATGAACATAAATGCAACAGCACTGCATATAACACTCTTAAACTCACTACAATCATGAAACAATAAAAATAAATCCCAGATACTGACATTTTAGATCAAAACACAGTAAATAATGAGCGTCCTTTTTGATGTAAACCAAATAATTCCCATAATAAACCCAGAGGTAAATGGGACTTAATGAGTCGACATTTCTGAATGAAATATTTCCCACATAATAAACCTCTTTACCAAACAACCTTAATGTCTGTTTGCCATTAATATAACCAGCTATATTGTTAAATCTCTTTATCCGTCTCCCTTGGGAGAAGCTGGCCTTGGCCAGAGGGGTTACGCTGTACTCTTCCGTAGCATCACCGATAATAAATAAACTATAAATAATAATAAACAATAAAATCATGTTAAATGAAAATCATGTAAATTGAAACACCTGACCTATAGTCAGGACTGAAGAAGATCCTGGATGCTCGTGGCTGAAATGAGCTGCAGGGTGGTTGGGCGCTCCCTGAGGGATAGGGTGAGGGAGCCGCTGCTCCTTCACATCGAGAGGAGTCAGCTGAGGAGGCTCGACCCCTGGATGCCTCCCTCGGTGGGGTTTTCCAAGCATGTCCCACAGGGAGGAGGCCCTGGTTCTGGTTCTGGGAATGTCTCAGGCTTCCCCCAGAGGAGATTTTTGGGTAGGGCTGGACGATATAGAACTAAAAGCATCTCAATAAAGTAGAAATCATATTGATCGATATTGATAATTATCAACAAATTCAAAACATATATTTTAAGTGCAGCCCTGGACATTTTATGCTGTTGCTTAGCGACCTATTTTCAGATACAGACACAAACACTGAATTCAAACTCAACCCTTTATTCAACCAACTTTTTACCAAAACTGCAAGTTTTTAAAAAAGAAAAAAAGTGCTCTCTGAACTCTTTAAAAGGGGCGGAGCTTGGTGACGGAGCTTTTGTGATTGGTTGGGAGGATGTAATGACTGTAATATTAACCTACATGGCTAAAATGAAAAAGGAAGGAAAACAGTTATTCTATTGAGCTTTTTATTGACCCTTTTATTTTATCATCAATATACGTCTATCGATTGATATATATTGTTATTAAATTATCGTCCAGCCCTACGTCTGGGAGTCCCTCTTGAGTTGGTTTCCTCCGCAGCCAGATCCCGGATAAGAAGAAGATGACGAGTACGATTCATTAAAAAACATCACTGGGAGTTTAGTAAAGGACGTATACGGAGGGAAGACTGCTAACATTTAGACAAATAGTTTCTAAATTCAATATCGTAAGCATTTTTCTAAATATCTACAACTCAAACTTTCTCTGACGCCTGATAACATCTCTATGTGTATCCACTCAATGTCAGTCTTAGAAACCTCTTTAACCAAAAAATCCTTATGGGAAAGGTATGATCTCCAAATTTTACAATTTGCCGAGGACATCCTCTTCTGAATCCTCGCTTTCTACATCATATGCTTGGAAAATGGATTTGCATGATGAGATAACTATGACTCAATGGGGGGGGGGGGGGGGGGCTGTAAGATAACTAAAACACAGGAGACACATATGCTTAATAAAGCTACAATACAACTGGCTTATGAAAGTGTATATTACACCAGAAATAAATTATAAATTTAACATGAACATTCCAGATATTTGTAATAGATGTGGAGAAGAACATCACTGTACAGAAAACCCCTGTTATTATCTTCAGCTGTGACTTTATACATTTCGTATTAAATAATACTGTATATTCTTCAGAGATGCTATCAAGGTGTTGGTATTTTGTACCTGTAATATTTTATCGGCTGGTTCTGCTGTTCTTTTATATATATATATATATATATATATATATATATATATATATATATATATATATATATATATATATATATATATATATATATCTCTTTACAGGTGTAGAAGCAGACTTCTACACCTGCAGGATGTTATCTCTCCTTTTCCTCTCCTCCTTTTTTGTCACCTTTTCTCCCTTTTAGATTTTGTCTCATCTTCTTTTTTCCTCTTTTACCTTCCCATTTCAGTGTCCATTGAACATGAACTAGTCCCAGCATAAAACCCAATAACGCTTCTTGCATATATAAATCAAGCAGAGCACTATGGTGAAAAGCAGTAATGCTCCACTTGTGGAAGTAAAATCTGTTGGGCTCTTTTTGGTATTAAGACAACGATTCTTAATGCTACATTGCCAGACAGGACACAAGAAAAGAAAAAAAACCCATCACTAACAAGGCGTCATTGGAAATTGTAGGTTAAAATAAAAAAAAACTCCTTGCCTGGAGGTAAATTTCCATCCTTTCCTGTCATAATTAGCTTAGATAGTTGGGTTATTACGCGTCGATCTCCTGCCTGCAGCAGGAAGGTTGTTTATTTTACCAACATACACCAACTAGCTCATCACCAACATCTAGAAAAAAACCAAGTTACCTTAAAAAGACATCAGGAGCGGTGTTCCTGCAGTGTCAACGCCAAGGCTCTCTTGTGGGGGAGGGGCGGGGTGGCAGGGATGCTCTGTGCAGAACAGCCTCGGTAAAGTAGCAAAACAGTAGAAATCAAAATCTCTGTGGTTTTGACTTTTTTTTTTTTTTTTAGATCGTTCTTTAGCTCGATGCAGGGAAGGAACCCTTTCAATTCAATTTTATTTATATAGCGCCAATTCATGAAACATGTCATCTCGAGGCACTTTACAAAGTCAAAATCAATCATATTATACAGATTGGTCAAAAATTTCTTATATAAGGGAACCAGTTGATTGCTTCAAAGTCCCGACAAGCAGCATTCACTCCTGGAGAAGCGTAGAGCTACAGGGAGAGTCGTCTGCATTGTACATGGCTTTGCAGCAATCCCTCATACTGAGCAAGCATGAAGCGACAGTGGAGAGGAAAACCACCCATTAGCGGGAAGGAAAAACCTCCAGCAGAACCGGGCTCAGTATGAACGGTCATCTGCCTCGACCGACTGGGGGTTACAGAAGACAGAGCAGAGACACAACAAGAGAGACAAACAAGCACAGAAGCACACATTGATCCAGTAATCTGTTCTACATTAGATGGTAATAGCGGGTGAGCCGTCTTCTCTGGATGATGTCTCAGATAACAGAACGCCAGACCAGATGTATCTACTATGAAGAAAAAAAGAGAGAGAACAAAAAGTTATAAGCAGAAATGATGACAAGCAATGCATAATTGAAGAACAGTAGAACTCGATAGAGTGAGAAAAATAGATCCTGATGTCCTCCAGTAGCCTAAGCCCATAGAAGCACATCCCCATAGGTAGGTCAGAGCAAGATAAGCCACTCTAGTTATAAGCTTTGTCAAAAAGGAAAGTTTTAAGATTAGTCTTAAAAGTAGACAGGGTGTCTGCCTCACGGACCAAAACTGGGAGTTGGTTCCACAGGAGAGGAGCCTGATAGCTAAAGGATCTGCCTCCCATTCTACTTTTAGAGACTCTAGGAACCACCAGCAGACCTGCAGTCAGAGCGAAGTGCTCTGTTAGGAACATACGGGGTAATCAGAGCTCTGATATATGATGGAGCTTGATTATTAAGGGCTTTATACGTTAGAAGAAGAATTTTAAATTCTATTCTTGATTTAACAGGAAGCCAATGAAGGGAAGCTACTATTGGAGAAATATGATCCCGCTCTTGCTGCAGCATTTTGGATCAGCTGAAGACTTTGAACTGCATTTTGTGGACTTCCTGATAGTAAAGAATTACAATAGTCCAGCCTTGAAGTAACAAATGCATGGACTAGTTTTTCAGCATCGCTCCTGGACAGAATGTTTCTAATTTTGGCAATATTCCGGAGGTGAAAAAAGAAAACGCTGGAAACCTGTTTAATATGGGATTTAAATGACATGTCTTGGTTGAAAATAACACCAAGATTTTTTACTTTATTACCAGAGGCCAAATTAATCAATCACTTAATCTGGATGGCATTAAGAACTTTATTTTTTGAGGACTCTGGTCCAAAGATTAAAACTTCTGTCTTGTCAGAATTTAAATGCAGAAAAAGTCATCCAGCTTTTGATGTCATCAAGACATGACTGTAGTTGAAGTAATTGATTGGATTCATCAGGATTTATGGACAAATACAACTGAGTGTCATCAGCATAACAGTGGAAATTAATCCCATGCTGTCTGATAATTTTGCCGATCGGAAGCATATATATAGTAAAGAGAATTGGTCTAAGGACTGAACCCTGTGGTACTCCACAAGTGACCCTAGAGTTTGAAGAAAAGATTTATTATTAACATGAACAAATTGGAATCTGTCCGACAGATACGATTTAAACCAGCCTAATGCTTTCCCCTTAATCCCTACAGTATGCTCAAGTCTTTGTAGGAGAATATTGTGATCAACTGTATCAAATGCAGCACTGAGATCTAACAGGACAAGTACAGACACAAGTCCATTATCTGAGGCCATGAGAATATCATTAGTGACCTTCACCAGAGCCGTTTCAGTGCTATGATGAGCTCTGAAGCCTGACTGAAACTCCTCAAGTAGGTAATTACTTTAAAAATGTTCACATAGTTGATTAGCAACTGCTTTCTCAAGAATTTTAGATAGTAAAAGAAGATTAGATATAGGTCTGTAATTTACTAACTCATCTTGATCAAGAGAAGGTTTCTTAAGTAAAGGTTTAATAACAGCTACTTTAAAAGCCTGTGGTACATATCCATTTACTAAGGATAGATTAATCATGTCCAAAATAGGACCACTGATCAAAGGGAATACCTCCTTAAACAACTTGGTTGGGATTGGGTCTAACATACAGGTAGAAGGTTTAGATGAAGCTAAAGTTTTAGATAGCTCAGATAGCTCTACTGCTTCTAAACAGTTCAAATACTGTGCAGGTTCTAAAGATTCCTCCAACGCTGCCTCACTTACTGAGGACGAGGTAATCGTGTTCGGGAGGATGCCAATTATTTTATTTTTAATGGTATCAATTTTATTTATGAAGAATCCCATAAAGTCATTACTGCTAAGAGCTAAGGGAATGGATGGATCAACAGAGCTGTGGTTCTGGGTAAGTTTGGCAACTGTACTAAAGAGAAATCTAGGATTATTTTTATTCTCCTCAATTAATGATGAAAAATATGCTGCTCTAACTCTGCGAAGGCTCTTTCTATATAACAATAGACTGTCTTTCCAGATTAGGTAGGATTCCTCTTGGTGTGTAGAGCGCCATTTTCTCTCCAATTTCCTAACATTGTGCTTCAAGGAACGCAGCTCTAAATTAAACCAGGGAGCCAGCTTCCTGTGAATTATCACCTACTTTTTCAAGGGAGCTACATTATCTAATGCAGGACGCAATGAGGAAGTCATACCGTTAACAAAGGTGTCGATTTGTGAATGGGAAGAAACAGCATTGCTGCCATCTACAGGGCATTTCTGCAGTACTGAGGATATTAAGAGGGGGACAGACGCTTTAAGTTTTGATACAGCATTGTCCGATAAAGATCTACTATAATGGAACACTCTTTTGGGGGTGGAGAACTCAGTTAGATTAAACTCAAAGGTTATTAAAAAATGGTCAGATAGGACAGGGTTGTGAGGAAATATTGTCAATTCTTCACAATCAATGCCATATGTCAGCACAAGGTCTAAAGTATGTAACCAAGAGTGCGTCGGCTTATGCACATTTTGAACAAAACCAATTGAATCTAGGATAGTTTTAAAGGCTACACTAAGGTTATCACATTCAGTGTCAACATGGATGTTGAAATCACCCACTATAATAACCTTGTCAGTGCTTTAACACCAAATCAGATAAGAAGTCTGACAGCTGATCCAGAAACTGAGTGTAAGGGCTTGGTGGACGATACAAAACAACAAACAGAAGAGGTTTTATTACTTTGCAGTTTGGATGAGGGAAACTGAGGGCTAAATGTTCAAAAGAACTGTAGTTATTAATTGGCCTGGGACTAATAAAAATAAATCAGACTGAAAGATGGTTGCCACTCCTCCTCCTCTTCCCACAGATCTGGGAATATGGAAGTTTAAATAATTGGATGGAGTCGACTCATTTATACTAACGTAGTCCTCTTCTAGCCAGGTTTCTGTGAGACAAAACAAATCAATCTGTTTATCAGAAATTAATTCATTAACTAACAAAGTCTTTGGAGGGAGAGACCTTATATTTAATAAACCACATTTAATTGTTTTATTTTTTGGTTCAAAGTGAGCCGTATTGATTTTTATTAGATTTTTATGATTTGCTCCTTTTAGATCCGTTTTTAATTTGTTTAGTTTTGGCCGTGGGAAAGACATCGTCTCAATAGGATAATGGGTGGGTAACAGTACAGAAGCTGCTGAGAGGTGTGCTAAACTACAGCTCTGCTTCCTGGTCTGGACCCTGGGCTGTCAGCATTTAGGAGAACTAAGAAATCCGGTCAGATTCCTAGAAAGAAGAGCTGCACCATCCAAAGTGGGATGAATACCGTCTCTCCGGATCAGACCAGGTTTTCCCCAGAAAGTTCGCCAGTTATCAATGTAGCCCACGTCGTTTTCGGGACACCACCTGGACAACCAGCGGTTGAATGATGACATGCGGCTAAACATGTCATCACTGGTCAGATCAAGCAGGGGACCAGAGAAAATTACGGAGTCCAACATTGTTTTAGCAAACTCACACACCGAAGCAACACCAACTTTAGTGACCTCCGATCGGCGTGACCGGGTGTCATTACCGCCAGCGTGAATAACAATCTTACTGTATTTACGCTTATCCTTAGCCAGCAGTTTTAGGTAGGATTCTATGTCGCCCGTTCTGGCCCCTGGTAGGCATTTAACTATGGTCCCTGGTGTCTTTAGTGCCACGTTTCTTAATATGGAGCTGCCAATAATTAAGGTCGGCTCCTCAGCGGGTGTGTCGCTGAGAGGGGAAAATTTATTAGAAACGCAGACGGGCTGGTGGTGATCTGGAGGCTGGGATCTAGAGCTATGTTTCCTACGAACCGTCACCCAGCCGGCCTGGTTACCCGGCTGTTCGGGTGCTGCTGCTGTTGGTTCGCTACGTGAAGTTACTCTTTGTGGCTCCGTGCTAGCAAAGGAGCGGCTATCAGCCGGTTTTTCAACAGCAGGGAGTCGGGTCTCCAATTCTGATACCCTCGCCTCCAAAGCTACAAAAACACTACATTTATTACATGTACCATTATCACTAAAGGAGGCAGAGGAATAACTAAACATCTGACACAGAGAGCAGCAGATAGGAGACTTAGTCAGAGACGGAGAAGCCATTATGAGGCTAAGGCTTGGCTAAAGCTAGGCTAAAGCTAGGCTAGCGCCCTCTTACCACGGCAAAAAGCAAACTGTGTGAAACACGAGGAGTTCCCAAACATGATGTGCAGCCACAGAAAATGTTTTAAAAGTGCTTATGTTTTGGAAACAGATGTTACAGCAAAGAGGTTTAAAGATAAAAGCGAGAGAGCCTGGGGCAACACACTGCAGTTCACACAGCGACAACAGGAAGTGACACAATACGCCTTACCGCAAACAGGAAGTCCGCAAGCAGCCGGCGCTTACCTGAGGTTGAGTCATGGGTAACAGGGTCCAGAAGGTGAAACAAGACATTCCTCTTTCCCAGAAACGGTCTCCAGATCCTCGCTCTTGTACCCCGTGGCATTTCCTGGTTTCTCTGGCAGCGATGGATCTGCACCAGGGGCGCTTTCCAAACGGCGCGTGCCTTGAAAACCTCCAGTCTGAGGCGTTCATCGTGCACCCTGAGCACGTCGACCGACGCCTTTCGATGAGGCGAAGCAGTGGCTCTAACCCAGAGTTATCCTCTGGTTATGAATCAAATCTCATGACTGCAGGGCTGGAGCATGATACTACTCTACTGCCTTTAAATAAACACACAAAGGACGTCCTTTCACAGCTGAATCCTCTTTAATCCTATTTAATTTATCCAAAAGTTGCAGGTATAACATAAAAACATTCCTCTTTACCAGAGTAAATGACTTCAACGAAGCCTACATGTGCGTTTTATTAGCTTTCTATGGTAACCAACAGCATGACTTCAACTCACTAAACAAACAACATTTCCCACAGCAAATATACAAACAATAATTCCTCATAACAAAAAAAAAAAAAAAAATACAACCTGACCAGGTGACAAGGAGTAGTATATGGAGATTCTATCCAGGCTGGCCTGACCTCTGACCTTCTGCCGCTGGTTTGACCTATACGCTTCAAGAACACCTTCCCTAATACTAAAAGTTAGATTAACGATACGATTACCACCTTCTCAGATTGCAGTTGTGAATTTATGAACGTCTGGCTCTTCTTTAAAGGTCTGAAACACTTCAGTTTGCACGTTAGCCTCGACGTGAATCCGGATTTTTGCACAGAGCAACGACTCTTATTTCTAATACAGAGAACTCCAATACCCGATTTTTACCTTCAGAAACTAAACAAAGCGAGGATTTCTTTAGGAATGTATTTACTTATGTGTAGTTTGTAAACTTCCCCACAGTGAGCGTAGCGTCATACATGTGCCATGCATGTGTTGGTCCATGTTCTGATAATATGAAGTTTTCTTTTATTCATTATCATTATTACAGCTAATTTTCCATATTTTATCATCATACGGAAATAAGTTCAACAGTGCAAACTCGCTTTACTTCAACAGCTGTTTAAATAAATTATAAATTTAATTTCTTAAATATAATTCATAGACAGTTAACTTGAAGGTAATAAACATCTACTTTATAAAATAGGTAATTGATGGATATTTCTATTAAAACCATGAAAGTTTGACAAACGCCCCCATGAGACGAGTTTCAGATTTCTATATTTGCTGCTGGTATGAGTAAAAAAATAATAGATTTGTTTTATTTTAAAAGGTCCATAGTGCAAGTATTGAAGTTAAATATGATGGGTTTTCTTTCCCACAGATGTCCTTACAATAGCCCAACGTTTAAAATTAGTTTTCCTTTATTTACAGCAGTTGCCTCCATAGGCTGGATTAGTCAGTTAATCAGAGTGATTCGGGTCCAATCCTGTGGGCGTGCTCGTAACGCGCTGCACGCTCTCGTTCACCTGGCTAGTTTGTTGAGTCTCCGCCGTAATCGACGCATTAGCGAGAGAACACGGGCTAACTTCAATATTTAGAGCTTTCTTAGAAGACATTACGCCTGGAAACAAAAGACCTCTGCAGTCGCAGTGACAGACGCGTTTCCTCTTCCCCCGCGCTCAACACTGGTGTCATTGCAACTTGTCGCCAGAGGGGGCAGGCTTCTGTAGAAACTCTGAAACCTACGCTATGCTCCTTTAAAGCTTAAGTGTTAAAAATATTTAAAAAATGTTTGTTAAATCGGACTTTTACAATTCAGAAAACAAGACAAAAAGCTGAAGGAGTTTTAACAGATTTCTTTTTGCCGCTGCTAAAGGTGCCTTTTGACACTGGACCAAGTCTGCGCTACAGAACTGCCTAAAAGAACAGATGAAGCTGGCTGCATCGATAAAAACGCAGTAAAGCAGATTGTTTTCTGCTCGTTTCTGCAGACGCGATGATCCTGTCAGGGTCGGCCGGTAAGAACCGGGATATCCAGCTGTATTCTGGCTTCCTTCGTGTTTTCATGTCAATACGCCAGACCTCCAGGTTCTCTGTTTTCACAAACTTAAAATATAAAATACAGCAAATATTTCTACTGCTGGTTGGTTTTAAATATGTAATCTGCATAAAAGTGAAGAAGAAACTGGAAGGAGGGGAGGTAAGGGACAAGTATTCAAGGACACAAGGAAGGCAAGAGAGTCAGGAGGTAGCGGGTAGTACGCAATGAAGAAAGAACACAAGGAAAGAAGGAACAAAGGACGCAGGGGAAGGATGTACACAAGGAACAAGGAAAACATAAACGGAAAGAGAGGACAAAAGGAGGGAAGGTAGTAATCGACCCGTTTTCGACAGGTAGGCAACGAAAGGGGGACCCTTTGGTGGTTGAACTCAAGGGGAGATGGGATAAAATCTGGGAGTGAAGCGCGAAAAAGCCCCATAATTTGGAAAATTGGATTTATGGGGAGCAAGAAAAAGACTTAAAAGCTGACAGGAAGGCAGTGCAGCTTGTCTCATAAAAATAACATATTTGGATTCCCTCCCTATCTCTACTCCTGGATTGTTATGGCGGAGAGTGCTCAGAAAAGCCCCCGGCTACCCCCCTCCCCCGCTGACACCTGAGGATGCTTCTCTGAACTGTGGGCCGGCTGATAACATCAAGGACAATGGCCTCTGGAGAGTGTTCACGGAGAAAAACACTTTCGCCCAAACACACGCATAACTGATACTCATAAAACTGATGAATTACGCACACACGACAGATCTCAAATGTTTACCTTCTGCATACATGTTGTCTTGTGTTATTTGTGCTTTTCGTGCTATGAGGTTTTTTTTGTGTCGGTTGTTTGTCTCTTTATAGGTGAGAGCATAAATAGGCAAACATCTGTCTCTTCCCCCCCCCTCCCCCCTCTTTCCCCCATGTTGTTGCTCTTCCTTCGAGAGTTCAAGGGCAGCGCCTCGTGAACTCCGTGTAGGCGGGGTTCAGGGCTGTTTGGAGGAATGCGGCCTTGACGGCTGCACTATTTAGCAGCGGCTGACTGGCTGCGTTCCTTGGCAACGCAAGGCCTCAGTCAATCGTTCCCCCCAAAATGTTTGTTTGTTTATGTGATGGACGGTTGTACTGGAACTGATTTTTCGATTGCAATGCAAATTGTAATTGACAATAAAATTTGATTGATTGATTAATAGGTAAGGAAGGTCATGAAAGGAAACAAGAGTTTACATGGAACAAAGAACACTAGTAGTAAAGGAAACAAGGAACACTGAAAGGAGAAAGGTGCGACGGATAAGAGGAGGGAGGTAGTATACAAGGAAGGAAGGACACACGGAAGGACAGGCGAAAGGCAGTAGTATGCAGTGAAGGAAGGAAGCACAGACATAAGGACATAAGGGAGGACACAAGGAAAGAATGAAAGTTTACAACAAAGGACACAAGGAACAAAAGGAAATGAGGAAGCAAAGGTAGTATACAAGAAAGAAAGGACACAAGAAAGGAAGGAAAAAAGTTAACAAGGAACAGAGGATACGAGGAAACAAGGAAGGAAAGATGCAAAGAGGTAGTATACAATGAAGGAACGAAGCAAGCAGATAAAGACAGAAGGGTGGACAAGAAATGAAGGAACCAAGGACACAATGGACAAAGGATACAAGGAAAGAGGACAAACAAGAATAAGGTCATACACAATGAAGGAACAAAAGACATTTGGATAACCGTACGGAAAGAAGGATGAAGAATGAGAAAAGAACAGAAAGTACAAAAATACAAATATTTTCTGTACTTTTCCAGACTTTGTAGGAATATCAGTGTTTGTGTCTAAAGATTCTGTGAATTTTAGCAGTAGCGTCATTTTTCCCAACAGCGACACCCACTGTTTATTAGAGGTACTAAAACTCATTTGTTTAGGATTATCTTCGACTGTTCTAGTTAAACTGTTTTACTGAAACATCATTAGTTCAACTTTGTAGTCCAACTGTTTTTAATATTTGCTTTTATTCTGTTTTTTTTCCTGTATTTTAATCATGTAAAGCACTTTGCATTGTCTCTGTACTGAAATGTGCTATACAAATAAATTTGCCTTGCCTTGCCTTATAAGGAAGAAAGGACACAAAGAAGGAAAGAAGGGCACAAGGAAAAGAGGGTAGTACACATAGAGGCACAAAGATAAAGATAGAAGGGAGGACACAAGGATGTGTGGATCTGAGCCGGTGTCTCACCAAAATATCATTACGCTTACATCATGACAAGATTCTTGATTCCTGACAGAGGAAAGGAATTAGGAAGGAACAAAGGACACCAGGACATATATGAGGAAAGGACTTAAAGACGGAAGGACAACTTTTAGACAGAAAGTACAAAAATACAAATATATTCTGTACTTTTCCAGACTTTGTAGGAATATGAGTGTTTGTGTCTAAAGATTCTGTGAATTTTAGCTGTAGCGTCATTTTCCCCAACAGCGACACCCACTGTTTATTAGAGGTACTGCAATGCGCTTCACTTTGCTATAGCGCGTCTCCATGTTTGTTGTCACAACTTGTTGTGTAGTCTGAGCAAGACTTATCCAACATTAATCTGTTTTCCTTACAGCGGATTAAAAAGATGAAAGTGAAATCAGATCTTTTATGTCGGAGTTTCGTGGAGACGATGGCGATGTAACATCAACTTGCCCTGCGCACATCTTCACATCGGGTCTTCAGCCGAATAGTCTCCAGTCTGAACCTCACTATTAAGTTTGAGCCCTTATCCAGATGCTTTAATCACGTTGTTTTCTGATGCAATTGCAGAAGAAAACACGAATTGTGTTGCATCTTTATTCTAAAAAGATAAAACTATTAGAAATGTACTAAATCAAATGCAGGTAATAATACTTCAATTAGCCTTTAAGGCTCCAGGCCGAGCCAATCCTGCAGAATCGCACCGTGACACGGTGGCAGGGTGAAAGGTCACCGTAGCCACAGCTAGCAGCTCTGCACTCTGGCTTCAAACCTTCAACCACTTGGACACGTCCTCATCCATCACCCAGGACTCCCAGTAACCTTTGCATTTCTCTAATAAAGCCTAATCTTCTCTAATCTTCGCTACGGAAGATGTGTAGAAGCTTCAAACAGATAAAACACTTTTCTCTTTCTGGTACAGCAGCCTTAGTCCAGTGTTAGGGCACCCGAGAGACAAAAAGTGTAGTTATAAAGTTATTTTTTGTCATTTTCCAATGAACAAATTGACATATCAAAACTTGCTAATCTGATTCTTTGCAACAACCGTCTCAGTTTTTCCTTTGGAGACTCATCGCGGGGAATCCTCCTCATGTTCCCCCCCCCACCCCCAACTCCAGTTTTTAAAACGTCCCTTCAGTTTTTCTTGTATTTAAATCATCTGTGCGTTGTTCCTGCGTTAGCTGGTCCCGCCAAGCGAGCCTCGTCTGGTCAGACTCTGCGTGCTGCAGCTCAGGCCTCGACTGTCGGTCAGGTGACTTGACTGAGGAGCAGAAAACACCGACGTTAACATGATAAGATGCATTCAGATGCCAGTTGGTATCTCACTTGTAGAGGGCAGCAGGTGTACTGATCTCAGTTAGCCATTGTAATGTCTTTTGTAGCTTTTTTAAAAATAAATAAACAGATAATTGAATCAGAATCAGTCGAATGATGTAGGGAGCATCAGCTCAGCAGAGAACTGTGTTGACAGTTTAATCCACTACAGTTAAGTTGCTCTTAATTGGGTCCCGCTGTTAGCGGTTAGCTTGAATCACTCCCCGATTCCTGGATCAATGTGAGCTTCTGTGCTTTCTGTGTCTCTGCTCTGTCTTCTCTAAGCCCCAGTGGGTCGAGGCAGATGAGCGTTCACACTGAGCCTGGTTCTGGTTCTGTGGAGGTTTTCCTCCCTGTTAAAGGGGAGTTTTCCTCTCCACTGTCGCTTCATGCATGCTCAGTATGAGGGATTGCTGCAAAGCCATCAACAATGCAGACGACTGTCCACTGTGGCTCTACGCTCTTTCAGGAGGAGTGAATGCTGCTTGGAGAGACTTGATGCAACCTGCTGGGTTTCCTTAGAGAGGAAACTTTCTGACCAACCTGGAGGATTTGATGGAATCTGACTTTGTAAAGTGTGTTAGGATGACGTGTATCATGAATTGGCGCTATATAAATGAAATTGAATTGAATATAAACCGAGATCACTACAAGCGCCGTCTACTGCAGGTAGGATGCTGACCTCTGATGCAGTCAGGACCTCACCTTTAGTTAATTTAATGCAGTAACTAGAAGCCAGGTGCTCAGCTAATTATCATAAGGCAGGGAAGACAACAGCAATGGCTTTAGAAAAGTAGGAGATTGAAGAGTTTGCTGCTCGGTAGCGTCAGGGTGTGTGTTTACCCGATGCCAGGATGGGAAGACGACAGCAATGGCTTTAGAAAAAGCAGCTATGGCTGCCCATTAAGGGTTCAAAGGTCATTTCCAAACGATGTGCCCTTACAATGCTCAGAATAATTAGGAAAAAAAGAGCCTAGAGCTTCTTTTCAGACACTTTTTAAAGTTCATGAAGGCTTGAAGGAGAAAATCTCTCCTCCTTTTGAGAATAGTGGAACCACAAGATTTCAGAAACAACGTCGTCCGGACAGACTGGACTACAGGAAGAGATGTTTGGCGTACATCAGGCACGGTTTTTCTATGAACTGCTCCAGTGTTAAAGGTGTGGAAATCGTAATGAACCAAATAAATAACGTTCAGAGGAGCGAGCCAAAATTTCTGCAGTAGAAGGTTACAAGCTATTGAAATCTGGGGTGTACTTAGTTCTATTTTATTTTTTTAACATGACTGGGCACAACACTTCAAAACCCAAAAGAAACTGAGACAATCACCTGAGTGCCATCCAGATTTTCTCTGGTTCCAACGTTCAGCACATTTAGAGAGTTTGCCCTCTTCATCCTGCAAGGGAAACAAAAGACTGTTGTTGAAATGGGGAAAAATGGTTGTTTTGTATGCACAGTGCATACTAAACGAAATTTCGTTGCATACAGCTTACGACAATATCATGAGATTGCAATTGAAATAAAAATAACATTACAATATAGAGTGCAGCAGCGATAAGAACGTAACAGTGCAGGAGAAAAGCAGTTTTTAAAAAAAGTGTGCAGAAGAATGTTCAACCATGTTTATGGTTCAAAGATAATGGTGCAAAAAAAGCATTAATGGTGCAAAAATGCAGTAAACGTTCAGTTGTGTAATTTTAAATTTAAATCAATTATAAAAGTTCAGCAACGTTGGCAGTGCAAAACAATGATGCGAAATGGCCATAAAGTTCGGTTTAGCAGCAGTAGCTGCCTTCAAATAATAATAAGAAAAGAAAAACTAGTCGGGAGAAGTCGTCTTGTTTGTAGTTATTCTGGGCCTTACCCAGCGTTCCTCGGCGTCATCTCCTCCATCCCGACTCCTTTTAGCTTGCGCACCAGTTTCTCGCTGCTCCGGCGTATCGACTCCCTGAGTTTGGTGAAGGAGCTGCTGCGCTTCAACCCGTCCGGGGCGGAGCCGCCTTCCTCGGCGCCGGACCAGCGAGGACGGCCGTCACCTGCAGGACAGACGGGGAGAACCCAGTGACTGACCGCCGTGGTGCCGAGCCGGACCACACTGGTGCTGAACTTTAATGATTTAAATATATTATAAAACTACAACACATTTTTTTTTAATGTACCAAATATCAGAAGCTACATTTTACACTTATTACTGAAGCTGAAGAAATAATTCACAGAGATTTTTAAATGTTTGTTGGTGTAGAGCAGTGGTGTCCGAAGCTTGTGCACCGTGGGTCAAAATCTAGAAAGCTAAACTTGTATTTCCCTTAATGAAAACATTTGCATTTTATTGATAATTGTCTTCTTTTTAACGTCAGTTAACAGAGCTCAGGTGGAGAGGTTAGCCTGGTACATATCAGTCCCAAGGCTACCTTCACACTGCAGGTATTGATGCTCAATTTCCGATTTTTTTTGCTGAAATCAGATTTTTTTCTTCATTTATTTTTTGCGTGGTCGTTGTTATCACTATTTTTAATGCGACCGCCATCAGAACGGTTCTAGACCCGCATGCCCAGCAGGAGACAGTAGACGTCACACAACTGTTTGCAGAAGTAGGAACGAATGTAACCAGAAGCATTCAATAAAGCTTTGTTCGTCATCTGTGTTAATATGACGACATCGAGCCGACGATATTAAGCTAACGTCGTAACAAGAAGAACAAAAGGTAAGAGGACAGTGGAGAAGTAGAGAAGTCTGTCGGATGATCGTTCAGACTGCGGACGCTTTGAAAAATGTCCGATAAGTTTCCGATTTAGAATCACATATTGAAGTGGCACAAATCTGATTTTTTTTAAATTTTTTTTTTTACTTTTGTTTATTTTTTTATTATATATTTTTAATTTTTAATTTAATTAAATTTAATTGTATTTATTATTAAAAAAAATTGAAAATAAAAAGTGGATTTAGAAAATAAAAAGTGGATTTAGAAAAACTGTCAGTAAAAATGAGGTTTAGATATAAAAACCTTAAAAGAAAATAAAAAAAGCATATTTCTCTGCAGCTTTTTGACCAAAATCAAACGTTTTCATTGCAAAAACGTATATTTTTTTAACACGTTTTCATCAAATTAACAGTATTTTGTATTCAGCTCTGAAACAACGGTCTTTCTTTACCTTCCACGGATCCAAACTCTTTTTCATGAGCTCTGGTCAGAATCTCTTTGTAAAGAGCTTCCGCTTGTCTGTATTTCCCCTGTTTCAGATAACACGAGGCCTGAAGAGAGATGAATACGATTAAAAAAGCAACTTAAAAACGTAACTGCTACTTCTGAATGTCGCTGTGCCGGATTAGCAGCGGAAAAGACTGCAGCGTGGACAGGAAACGGGTTCCCGGCTCGTCTCACCAGGTTGTTCTTGGTCTTCGCCACGTTGGCGTCGTCTGGGCCCAGTTTGCTCTGATAGATGTGCAGAGCACGCTCGTAGTACTGCTCCACTTCCTGGTACTTGCCCTGGTTCTGACACAGCAGAGCCAGGTTGTTCAGCTGCTTGGCCACGTCGGGGTGGTCGGTACCCAGAACCTGAGCGACGGCGGCAGAGAGAAATAAATTAACGATCATTTCCTCCAGGAAGGACATTAAAGCCAGAGAGTCGCCTGATGGGGTTATAGAAGCTTATAGTTTCTAACTGACCGTTCATACATGTCAACTTAAAAGCATTTTAGGGGGGGAAAAAAATCTTTTTTTTTTTTTTTAAGAGTTTAAAAGCTTCCAAAATAAATCTACACGTCTAATGAAGTTTGTATCCACTTGTCATAGATATATTATTATTTGAAATGTAATTTCTCCTACAGTGAATGCCAACAAGACATATAATCACAATCATTCTGTGATGGCTGCATTTACAGCCACACAGACGTGGTAACAAATACCATTTATGTAATTTAGATTTCATATAGGGTTTCATTCACAGAGCCATTTCATTGTTTGAAATTTATTTATCACCACTGCACTGTATTTGAAAATTAGTGTGCACATTTTGGTTTACCCTGTTTTTGTTACGACTCTGTTTAATTTATATTCTGTTTGAGTTTTGCAGTTGCTCCAGTCCCTTGGCTGAGGGGGGTTTGCTTCATTTGGTTTAGTTATGTTTCTGTATGTTTTGCCCCATGTGTTTCTTTTGTGGACTGATCAGCCACTACTTAAGTTCCCCTTTGTTTCATTGAGGGAGGTCAGTTTGTTTGGTTTTGTTCTGTTACTAGTTATTTTGGGTAGTTTTTGTTTTCTGGATCCATTTTTGTACTGGTTACATTTGATCTTTTCTGGGTTAAATAAAAGAACCCTGTTTTTTTTGTTTTTTTGGACATACACCTGTGCCCGACTGTCCTTACTGCTCGGTCCGTCACACATTCATATCAGCAAGGACATGTTTCGAAATAATTGTGAATTTTCTCCATTTCCACACCGGAGACCCTAATGGAGTCCAGAGGATTCATCAGAACGACGAGAACGTCCAAGAGGAGATCTGAGGAGGTAAATTGTGGATCTGGTGTTCTGGAGGCATTTGTGAACAGCTGCAGAACCAATCGGGTCATGGTGAGAGGAACTTTGTTTTAAGGAGTCTGTTACGACATGTCATGCACGGCGGTGGCGTCATCATGCTGCGGGGCTGCTGGTGCCCACCTCCACCCTGGACAGGCGGCCACTCCATCACAGGACACACAAGCATGCACAGGAGCTACGTTCACATGGACAAAAGTAATCGTAATAACGGGCCAATCAGAATAAAAAAAAAGCATCATGTAAACAAGCCAATCGGAATATCTTGATCGGATTAAGCTCAATCAGAATGATATTATAATCCGAATGAGAGCGGAGGTTTATGCCGATTATTAATCCGATCAACATGCATATAAACGCTGGTCAGGATTAAGTTATTCCGATGAGGCAAACTGACCCCAGTGCGCATGTTTGGCCGACGTAAACGTGACGTAATTCTGCGTTGGTGAGTGGTGGGAAAACGTCGGGAAGCAAAACTGTCGGGGCTCCCAATACAACCTGTTAAAAAAAATTTAATTGTTGTTTAATCAGTAACGTTTCAACCGTAATTAGAACGTCGTGCAAGTCCAGCCTGGGAGCTCGGCGACAAACTCGTATAAAACTTCTTTAGTATTTTTAGTAGTTTCGCAAAGATGGAAGTTCTTCTTCTTCTGTGTTTTTTTTAAGGGAATTTGATAACTGCATGTCAGAGAGTTTATTCTGAATAAGGCCAGGTGCATAAAAACACACATTATGAGCGGATTAATTGATTGTGTGCCCATATAAACGGTACATCCGAATACATTTTAATCCAATCGTAATATTTTGTGCATGTAAACATAGCTACTGACACACCTGAGGGCAATTTAGTGCAACCAATTAACCCGACAGTCATGGTTTTGGCCTGAAGAAGCCAGACAGGGACCCATGGATGCACAGGGAGAACATGCAGACTCAACACAGGAAAACAAAGTGTTTTTATCAGATATCTGTACAGAATTTCCACAACAGAAAGGCACCATTGGGACAAGAATTTTTTTTTTTTTTTTTGTCATTCTCTATATGTAAAATGTGCCTAATTTCTTTTGTTCTAAAGTCTTGATGTTGACCTTTGCTCTAAAACATGAAAGTAAAAAATAAAATTGTGATCGATTTAACCAAAAAACATATTTTATTTAGTAGGACTGAGAGGAGATACGGCTCTTCACACGTTAACAGGGTGCCAACCCCTTGTCTTACTGGCTGCACAGTGGTAGCACTGCTGCCTTGCAGCTAGAAGGTCCTGGGTTCAAATCCCAGCCTGAGGTCTTTCTGCAAAGAGTCTGCATGTTCTGTGCATCCGTGGGTTCCTCCAGGTTCCCTGTCAGGCTTCTTCAGTCCAAAACCATGACTGCTGGGTTAATTGGCCTCGTTAAACTGCTCTCAGGTGAGTGGACGTGGCCAAGTGACGGACAGGCGGCCTGTCCAGGGTGGACCCGCCTCTCACCCAATGACGGCTGGAGATGGACACCTGCACCTATAAGAACAGACGACGGAAGGATGGATGCTTGTCTTACTTTCTCTCTGATCTCAAGCGCTCGTTTGCAAAGTGGTTCTGCTTCTTTGTATTTTCCTCTTTTGCCATAAAGCACCGCCAGGTTGTTCAGCGTCGCTGCCACCTGCAAACACACAAAGACGACAACAGAACAACCTTTATATCACTGTGTTTGAGTGCTAAACTATGGCGAGTGGTGGCCTAGTGGTTAGATCAGGGCGCTTGCTTCCTGGGAAGGTTGCGCCCGAGCCCCAGAATGCTCCCAGCCCACTGCGCCCAATGGCATGGATTAAATGCAAAGGACAAATTTCATTGGGATGTAAGGTGCAATGACAAATAAAGATGATAACGTCTGAGCTTTAAAAAAAACTATAAGGGGCAATTAAAAATCCTTAAATCTTCTCAAAAATTGATGGTGCACCTTTATATCTGATCACCGTTGTGCTGACTGGCAGATTTTATGTGGTACAATGCGCTGAAAAATCTGTTAAAATGTGTAAGTACGACTTTGTTAGCAACAAAGCTGCTCCACTTAATGGATATTCTGAGCATTACGGTACACTGTGTCACTACCTGATAGGACCCCTGAGCTGTCTACAAGACTGCCTGACTGTAATGTCCAAAATAGAAGTGCATTCATGTAAAGGCCCACACATACTCGGGCGTAATGTGTCTGCGCAGAGAGATATTACAGACATGGTAAGAATATTTAGTGCGCCTTATAGTCCGAAAAATACGGTAAGAGAAATAGTGACAGAATAAATAAAGGGAGATCAACGGTTTAGAACGTTTAAACGTTTTATTCAAGGATAATTTCTTACAGCTGGGTGGTCCATGCCGAGTGTTTTCTCCCTGATCTCCAGCGCCTCGTTCAGCAGGTTCGCTGCCTCCTTGTATTTGTTCTGATCCCTGCGATTAAAACCAAAAAAAAAAAGCTCTGAAATCGTTACGTTAAACATTTAAACCAAACTGATCCATAATATTGTGATTTTCTTGTTCTTTTCTACTTTCTCTTTTTTTTATGTAATGTTAATTAAAATGGACTTGGACCCCTGACTTCCTATTTTCAGTAAGGATGGTCACCTTTAGCCTGTGCTGCCTCACCTGTACACCAGAGCCAGGATGTTGAGCATGGTTGCTACATCCGGGTGGGTGTGGCCCGAGGACTTCTCCAGGTCTTCCAGAGCCTGTTGGGACACGACCCTCAGGTGTTGAACGTGTTTGAAGCGTCTTCTGCAGGGGTCAGGAGCCCCGTTCTCACCTGTTTGCAGAGCGGCACGGCGACCTCGTAGCGTCCCTGAGACGCGTACTGGATGACCAGGTTGTGGAGCGTTCGAAGGCGGGCGGGGATCTCGTAGCCTCCCTGCTGCGCTGCGGCCGCCGCACTGCTGTGATGAGGCTGGGACACTGGAAACGACGAGGGGAACCTAGTTTAGTCACGTTTTTGTGGTTTCTACTTGAAACTGAAGAAACGTTCAACAAGCTTCCTGCTCTGGGAAATAATCTCCTGCAGATTTGGACCATTTTGATTGCAGGACTACAAACAGAGAAACCTTTCCCACTCCCTTCAATCCCAACTACTTCACGGTTTCACTTTTCTATTATTTACACTAAAAGATAAAAGATTATTAAGCAAACTCTAAAATAAAATTATTGCTTTTTATTCTAAAGAAACCCCGGAACTAGAAATCCCTCAGATTAGATCCAAAATGCTGCAGCAAGAGTTCTGATGAAAATCAACAAGAGGGATCATATTTCTCCAATTTTAGCTTCCCTTCATTGGCTTCCTGTTAAATCAAGAATAGAATTTAAAATTCTTCTTCTAACGTATAAAGCCCTTAATAATCAAGCTCCATCATATATCAGAGCTCTGATTACTCCGTATGTTCCTAACAGAGCACTTCGCTCTCAGACTGCAGGTCTGCTGGTGGTTCCTAGAGTCTCTAAAAGTAGAATGGGAGGCAGATCCTTTAGCTATCAGGCTCCTCTCCTGTGGAACCAACTCCCAGTTTTGGTCCGTGAGGCAGACACCCTGTCTACTTTTAAGACTAATCTTAAAACTTTCCTTTTTGACAAAGCTTATAACTAGAGTGGCTCATGTTACTCTGAGCTATCTCTATAGTTATGCTGCTATAGGCTTAGGCTGCTGGAGGACATCAGGGCCTATTTCTCTCATTTTACTAAGTTCTACTGCTCTCCAATCTGCATTGATTGTTGTTATTTCAACTTTTAACTTTTTGTTCTCTCTTCTTTTCTCTTCATAGAAGGTACACCTGGTCTGGTGTTCTGTTAGCTGTGACATCATCCAGGGGAGGTAGATCATCCACTATTACCATATAACAGGGGTTTTCAAATTCATTGAATGTGAGCCTCCCCTTGGAATAGGTAAAGATAACTAAACAGACGCCAATGTCAAACTGAACTCACGTCAACAGGAGAAGTCAACTGAAATAATAATAAAAAAGATAACCTGAATTTAAACCTATTGCTATTTTAACAACCAAGCGTTTTTATCAGATATTATCTCTGATTTCTGATGTTTGGCACTTTGTTTTACCTTTTGTTAAAGTGCTCTTTAAATAATGATGACATTGATTATGATTATGATCAGAATAAACTTTTGCATCACCTCCCAGAAGCTGGAAAGAAAAGAGACAAAAACATTTTTCACACCTCACTTAGTAACTCTAATATTTTAGTCTAAATATTTTAGCCTAAATATTTTAGGCTAAAATATTAAACTTTTTATTAGATTTTCTTCAATCCCACGGTGATGTTTAGTAATTTCTGCCAACAGCAATGCAGACGACTGTCCACTGTGGCTCTACGCTCTTTCAGGAGGAGTGAATGCTGCTTGGAGAGACTTGATGCAACCTGCTGGGTTTCCTTAGAGAGGAAACTTTCTGACCAATCTGGAGGATTTGATTTGACTTTGTAAAGAGCCTTGAGATGACATGTTTCATGAAATGGAGCTTTATAAATAAAATTGAATTTAATTAGCTTTTTCCAGGTTTGTCTTTGCAGATCAGCTCCAGGTAAATCAGGAGAAGAGTGAATCTGATGTTGATTAAAACTGATATTAATGCTGCATCTTCTTATGCAGTTTGCTTTATTTCTTGTTTTTGTTTTTTACATTTTATACCACCTACACTAAGATAACTAAGTTCCTTCTCTTACTGACACATGTATCTTCTAAATTTAAGAAAACATGTTTTCTGTAGTCTGGATATTTCTCTAGAGCGAGAAGGACACAATCCCAATGAATTTACCCAAAGTAGCCTCAAAAATAGCCTGAAATCTCAGCAGCGTCTTACTCTGAGACGGCTCCTCATCCTCTGCAGGAAACAGATCGTCGAGAGACTCCTTGCTGGAGGTCTGCTTCTCCTCCTGAAAGGAGAACGACACGCATTTAAAAACAGCTCCTGGTAAAAAAAAAGAAAGCACACCCTCTGTCAATTCTCAGGTTTTATGCATCAGAACAGGTTGTTTAATACGATGAATTTAGCCAGATTTCAAGCTTTCATAATGAAACAAAGACAAATTCAAAGTCAGAGAAGCTGCATGTGAAACAATAAGTACACCCCACGCTGGTTAGCAGCACCAATAACTGAGTTTTTGTTTTATAATCAGCCAATCACATGACCGTGTCTCTGCTGCAGCACACCTGGTCCAGGTGACAGCATTAGCTCCTCTCAACGCCATCGAGGGCTCAGAGGTCTGGTATTTGTTTAAGGGAAGTCCTAAACCGTGCAAGACAATGGCTCCACGGGACGAGAACCACGGTTCAGGTCCCGCCCTCAGGGTTTCAGTCAGGCTGAGGGCCGGCCGTTGAAAAGGGGAAATAAAACGAAGGGTGCGGCTCTGATTCACTTGTTCTGTTGTGGATCTGCAGCTGTGTTTGGGATCATTGTCCCGCCGATGAGCCCGACTGGACCCACCTTCAGATCGGACTCTACAAAGATTCCTGATGCTGCAAAACGAGCCCAAACCATCAGCCCTCCACCTCCGTGTGTGGATTCGCTGCCCCCGTCTCACCAGTCCAAAAGAATATTTTTCTCCTAGTTTATTCAGATGCAAAAACATTGCAAACCTAAGTCATGTCGTCATGTTTGATTTTTCTTTCATTTTTAGAAACCAAGAGGCATTTTCTTTCAGTCCTTCCAAACGAGCCATACTTGTTCAGTCTTTTACTCATCGTCTGGTCATTAACTTTATTATTTATTTTTTTATTTTTTTGCAATTTCTCTGAGCATTGGACGCTCTGATGTTAATAATGCAAAGTGCAATGAAAGAGGGACGAGCGACTGTAGCCCCTAAAAATCGCAGCAAACCATACAGAGATGCGTCTCTGCTTTGTACAGGAGTCGATGCAAAGAGGAAACGTTATTCACTACCAAACTGGGTAAACTTCACTTATAAATGCTAAATTTCAATGACTTTAGGGTCAATAAATGATAATCAAAAAAAACTTTTATTATACCTTTGAAAAGCCCAGAGAAGTGCTGCTCAAATCCACTTTAAAAGATCTAAAAGTCAAAGGGAGCTAAGGAGCCAACTATAAAGACTGTGGAGTTAAAAAAAAAACGCTTTTGCACTGCAGTACATTTTTCTATACAAACTTTCTTTAATGTTTCTGATGCTAAAGGTTTTTAAAACATTTTAAAAACACAATTATCACAGTTAAGTATTTACTCTGATTTTAGAGCTGCAAAGATGCATATCAGGCCCCAATGATGGTTTAGAGCCAGAACCAAGGAATCAAATCAGATGTTTCCCCTCACAAGCAGACCAGAGTGATGGTGACGCCCGTCTGCCTCATCAATAAGACGTTTGTGACGTTAACATGTCCGTGCTGAGCGTCTGACGGCTTTTTGCCCACAATGAGATTACATCAGCTTTTCTAAATGCCTGTAAATGCTGGTTCAGGTCTTAGTTAGTTGTTAGTTAACTGTTTCTCTCACTCTTAATTCAGAGGCGTTAAAGGTTTTAAATTCATCCCTTCCTGATTTTTCACTGGAACGAGCTGCCTCAGATGGTGGTTTTTAAACCTGGCTTGAAAACGCACTTTTACTCTGTTTTTACGCTCCAACATTAATTGTATTGTTAATTCTGATTAGCCGTTAAAGGAATTCTTATCTACATCTACGTAGCGACGAGCTGCGTTAACCAACGACGGTTTCCTGAATCGTCCCTGAGCCCACCTGGTTTTTAGTGCAGCGACGCCTGAGGGGTCAAAGGTCACGGGTATTTAATGTTGCTTTTCGGTTTTAATATGTGCAGAGATTTCTCCAGATTTTCTTTTGATGATATTATGGTCTGTAGGCGATTGATAACAGAGTTTCTAGACCCACAGCTGCAGGAATGGATGGTATTAAAATTGTTGGACCGTTTGCTCTTACAGTTGATCACAAAGTAGTGAACTTCGCTACTTGTGAACGACTGAGCCCATGGGGGGGGGGGGGGGGTGCTCCTTTCATACCCAATCACGACACGCACCTGTTCCCAGGTAACGTGTTCACCTGTGGTATGATCCAAACGGGTGTTTTTGGAACATTCCTCAACTTTCCAAGTGTCTTCCAGCGCTTTTTAGGAACGTGTTGCAGGCATCAAATTCAAAGTGAGTCAATATTTGCAAAACAAAAACAATAAAGTTTGCCAGTTTGAACTTGAAATATCTCATCTTTGTGATCATCTTCTCTAAGCCCCAGTGGGTCGAGGCAGATGAGCGTTCACACTGAGCCTGGTTCTGGTTCTGCTGGAGGTTTTCCTCCCTGTTAAAGGGGAGTTTTCCTCTCCACTGTCGCTTCATGCATGCTCAGTATGAGGGATTGCTGCAAAGCCATCAACAATGCAGACGACTGTCCACTGTGGCTCTACGCTCTTTCAGGAGGAGTGAATGCTGCTTGGAGAGACTTGATGCAACCTGCTGGGTTTCCTTAGAGAGGAAACTTTCTGACCAACCTGGAGGATTTGATGGAATTTGACTTTGTAAAGAGCCTTGAGATGATATGTATCATGAATTTAGGGCTGAACGATTTTGGAAAATAATCTAATTGCGATTTTTTATCTTAATATTACGATTTAATGCGATTTTTTTTCACCAGTTAAATTTATCAAGTCTTTTTAAACCTATACAAACAACAAAACAATTTGTTTCCTCGCCGTGCAGATTAGGTGCTAAAAGACCCACAGCATCTAAACTTGGAGCAGAAATGATTGCGTTCTGCCTACGATGTATTTCAACCATAATTACAATTTTGACTTTTCTCTGCATTAACCACAAGCAACAAAAATGGCCTCTAAATAAAGATGTTTGTAAACAAGGACTATTTAAAACAAGATCTTTTAATGTTTCTATTAATCAGAATGTTATTCAAGAGAACAGCTTTTAATTGATTTGGACATCAATCCTAGTTGAACATGAAGTGCAACCAATAAGCAAGTCTATGTATTAAACTGATTGACCAGAACTTAATGCTAAGTATGATTATATAAACTCTAAAACAAGTAATACAATTAGATCATCTCACTGCTGCATCCGTCTTCCCTTCCATGTGGAGCAAACCCACTTTAAACATAATTACTGACACCTAAAGGTCTGATTCACTAATTGTTACGTAGCCAAAAATTGCAGACCTCTGCGATTTGGAAATTGCATTTTTTTTAAATTGCGATTATACTGAAAATGCGATTAATTGTGCAGCCCTACATGAATTGGCGCTATATTAATAAAATTGAATTGAAAATCACTTGAATGGGTTATAGAATGAAAAGTATTTGCAAATCGTTGCGTTCTGTTTTGGGGTTGTATTTATCTGTATCTTGCGTTTTTGCTTGTGCAGCACTTTGGGTCCAGCAGGTCCTGCATAAATCAACTTGCTGCGGTAACATTCACACACAGGTCCGTGAGCAGCTTGCAGGCTGTCTGTCCTCACCAGGGGAGGCTCGTCCTGGTCGTATTTGCGTATGGAGGACATGAACTGCAGGTGCTTGTTCTGCTCCTCCAGGGTGACCACCTCCTGCTCCTTGTCCTGCAGCCGCTGCTGAGCGCCGGCCAGCTCGTCCCTCAGCCACTGGTTCTCCTGGACGAGACGCCGCACCTGACGGGACGGACCAACCGCAGGAGGAAGGGTTAGAGGAGGAACAAGAGACAAAAACACTAAATTAGAAAAGGGGAGAGCAGGAGCGAGGGAAAGAAAATAAACGAGTGAACGAGTGTTGCGATGGAAAAAAAGTTGGATAAAAAAAGTTCTTCTTTTAGGCAAAATCCAAGAGGAAGACGCAGGTTTTTGCACCCGCGGACAGTTACACAGTGAGATTATAGGCAGGTGTTCCTGCTGAATCCTACTTGAGCTCGCAGCTTCTGCTTCTCTGCCTCCAGCGAACCGAGATGAGCGGACAGAGCCATCATCACCTGCACAAATAATAAAACAAACGCGGCCTTTATAAACTAGGAAGCCAAGGCAAAGTCTGAAACTGTGGAAAATGTAATAAGTACGAAAGTAAATGTAGTAAAATGTTATTTTTATAGCACCTTTCATAGATGTGGAAGCTCAAAGTGCTTCACTGGGAAAGAAGAATACATGAAATACAGACAAGCTACATAAAATTACAGGTTTAAAAATAGAATCAACAATAATAACAGCAATAAGATTAATGTCTGGCTAAAAGCGTGTTTAAAAACCAAACTTATGACTGCTTTTTAAACAGCGGCAACAGCGTTTAGATGTGAATGGAGAAAAGTAAGGCATTCCACAGGTCGAGGAACTGAGGTAACATCCGGCCCGGTGACTTGGAATGAGGCGCTATAGGCATCCAAGGGTCTAAATATTTGGATTTAACCATTTACTCTAAATTTACTGATAACCAGTGAGGCAGGAATGATATCAACCCATTTCCATGTTCCAGTTTAAAGCCTTTCTACAGAGTTCTGGAAAACCTAAATGGATCCAAGCTCTTTCTTATGTAGAGAGGGGTAAGGCCTATTAGAATAGTCCAGACATGGGGCTATTAATTAAAAAAAAAAAAGCATAAAAAATAATCTTCAATTCAACTTTGGACACAAACTTTCACTTCAGAAATTTTACAAAGACGCTCAAAACTGTTTTTTTTTTTTTTACCTCATTTATATCTCTTCTATGTTAAATTGTGTTCATATTTGTAGTAGATTTCTTTTAGATAACTTTTTTTGCTTGCACTATATGCCTTTTTAAAATCATTTTCTTAAATTATCTTCCTAGATGTACACCTTTTTACAGCCTGCTGCTGTGACAATTCAGTTTCCCACTTGGTGGATGAACAAAGTCTTATATAATCTTATGAGCAAATACATAAGAAACTGGGCCAAGAACAGAACCCTGGGGTATCCCACGGGTAAGCTGTGTTGGTTCAGACAGAAACTGATTCATAAAAAACAGATAGGTATAAGGAAAACCATTTTAAATCCACTCCTGATGGAATAACGGGATCTGGAAGCCCAATAAACTGAATTATCTTCTCACGTATAAAGCCCTTAATAATCAAGCTCCATCATATATCAGAGCTCTGATTACCCCGTATGTTCCTAACAGAGCACTTCGCTCTCAGACTGCAGGTCTGCTGGTGGTTCCTAGAGTCTCTAAAAGTAGAATGGGAGGCAGATCCTTTAGCTATCAGGCTCCTCTCCTGTGGAACCAACTCCCAGTTTTGGTCCGTGAGGCAGACACCCCGTCTACTTTTAAGACTAATCTTAAAACTTTCCTTTTTGACAAATCTTATAATTAGAGTGGCTCATGTTACCCTGAGCTACCTCTATAGTTATGCTGCTATAGGCTTAGGCTACTGGAGGACATCAGGGCCTATTTTTCTTACTCTGCTGAGTTCTCCTACTACTCTCCAATTTGCATTGTTTGTTGTTATTTCAGCTTTTACCTTTTTGTTCTCTTTCATTTTTCTCTTCATAGAAGGTACACCTGGTCTGGTGTTCTGTTAGCTGTGACATCATCCAGGGAAGACAGATCATCCTCTATTACCATCTAACATAGAAAGTTCTCCTGGATCAATGTGAGCTTCTGTGCTTTCTGTGTCTCTGCTCTGTCTTCTCTAAGCCCCAGTGGGTCGAGGCAGATGAGCGTTCACACTGAGCCTGGTTCTGGTTCTGCTGGAGGTTCTCCTCCCTGTTAAAGGGGAGTTTTCCTCTCCACTGTCGCTTCATGCATGCTTAGTATGAGGGATTGCTGCAAAGCCATCAACAATGCAGACGACTGTCCACTGTGGCTCTACGCTCTTTCAGGAGGAGTGAATGCTGCTTGGAGAGACTTGATGGAACCTGCTGGGTTTCCTTAGAGAGGAAACTTTCTGACCAACCTGGAGGATCTGATGGAATCTGACTTTGGAAAGTGCCTTGAGATGACATGTTTCATGAATCTGCGCTATATAAATAAAATTTTATTGAATTCAACTCCTACAGCCAACAGCATCCAGTCCAGAGTCTGCAGACATCATAGCATCACTCCAAACCTCTAATCAAACAGTTTCTGTTGAGTTTTTTAACTGAAAATCGTCAAAAAATATCTCCAAAAAAATGACAGGTGATTTAAAGGAGCTGGGAACCATGCCACTCAGAAGCGATTCATTAAAGACCACAACATCCATCCATTCATCCATCCATAGTCTTCCTCTTATCCGGGGTCGGGTCGCGGGGTTAGCAGCTTCAGTAGGGAGGCCCAGACGTCCCTCTCCCCAGCCACTTGGGCCAGCTCCTCCGGGGGAATCCCAAGGTGTTCCCAGGCCAGCAGAGAGACATAGTCCCTCCAGCGTGTCCTGGGTCTCCCTCTGGGCCTCCTCCCGGTGGGACGTGCCCGGAACCCCTCACCAGGGAGGTGTCCAGGAGGCATCCTAACCAGATGCCCGAGCCACCTCAACTGGCTCCTCTCGACGTGGAGGAGCAGCGGCTCTACTCTGAGTCCTCCCCGGATGACTGAGCTCCTCACCCTATCTCTAAGGGAGAGCCCAGACACACTACAGAGTAAAAGACCACAACATGGTCCAATAATACTATGGATGCACGATATATCGGCATTAATATCGTATCGGCCGATGTTAGTCATATTTTAACATATCGGTATCAGCCCGATAATTAACCAATGTTTATTTCCATCTAGTTGACCTTCGTGCCCGTGTTTTAAGAGGGGGAGTGGAGGGGGTTGTTCATTCCACAGTGATGCATCGCAGACCGTGATGGTGTTTTTTTTTTTTTTTTTTTTTTTAAACGAAGCAGAGATACAATTTCAGCAGTGTGTTTGTTTTTCACGCCGTCGAAAGAAGCCCTATGAAAACCAGTGCGTGAGTCTAAATGTATGGCCCACATTAAAAAATTCAACCGCAACATTAGTATCGATATCGGACCAACACTAAATAATACCAATTTTTTATGTTTTTTTTTTAAACAAGTCAGTTTTCATTTGAAAAAACAAAAACAAAATAGAAGTTTCTGAACTTTACCAGCTTCTATGTCTCTTTAAAACAACTTTCTCTGACTGCTAAACTAAAGGAAGCAGCTGCTTGTGTTTCAGGCTCGACGTACTTGCGCCTCGCTCAGCCCCAGCTCGATCCTCTCCAGCGACTGTCGGATGATGCCGCTCTTCTCCTGCTCCACGCCGCCATCGGACACCGGCCGGCTCTCCGTCGCCCCCTGCAGGTTCTCCAGCAGGCTGCGGTTCTCCCCTCTTAGGGCTTCCAGGCCTGCGATCACCTGCTGTGTGCTGCACATGAGCTCCTCCGCCGACAGCATGCTTCCTGCTTCGGCGTTGCTGCTCTACCTGCGGCTGACCCGAGAACAGCAGAGAGCGGAGCAGGAGGCGGGTTATAACAGAGGAAGGCGTCCTCCTGGGGATCAGTCGCTGAAATTTAACAAAGAGGGGAAATATTAGGTTACACTCAGCTGCAGACAATGAAAACAAGACGCTTCACAGCTGATAGGAACTAAAACCAACTTCTGCTTTACGATGCATACAAATAAGACCCAAAATGCTTCCTCCTCCACCTGAATGGATTCAAAATATAGTTTTCCCTATGAGGTTATGAACTGAATGGGTTTAGGCAAACTGGGATATTTTAGTTGCTGTAAATAAAGGGTAAACAAATGCATAATATAAAAAAAATATAGCAGACTGTATTTTTGTAGCCTTAGTTATATGTTAGATGAATTTTGGGTATATTCACTTAAATAAAAACATAGTTTAGGATGTAAGGTGTGATATTAAATGCCTATCATTAACTTCCTATTAATTACTCATTGAGGTCAATTTATTTGTTGATTAATAATAACTATATCCGCCCACTACACAGACAAACCAAAGTAAAACCAATAAATCGGACTGAGAATTAAACAAATTGCAGGTGGTAATATCAGCTTTTTGTCCTATAGGAGGTCCAGCTGACCTCCTTAAACCTTTGGGAGAAAAAAAAAACTGAAACTTGTCAAATATTCCAGAACGAGGAAAAAACTAAATCATCCGTCTGACCACGATCATCTAGTTGCATGTCAAGAAATATCTGACAGAAGGCAATAAAGCCTTATGAATGTTAATTAATTTCCTTTTTTTTAATTGCAAAATAAACAAGAGGACAAAACGAATGCTTGATCCATGCATGTCTAATCCTCATGATTACTCGCCTTGACCTCGCCGCCCCTGCCCAGTAAACAACCTGCCACTTTCTCTGATCAGTGACCGGTGATGTGAAGCAGGTCACAAAGTGTCTCTTTTAGCACCTAATCTGCACAGCGATAGCAGCTGATCTTTTTTGACACCATGTTGCAGTGGATCTAGGGCGGTATTGCAGTGAAGGCAAACAACTTTTTTCCGTGTTGGATAAATAGCACCAGAAAACAACTAATATTTCATAACAAATTAATTCTCCGTAGTGCCAAAAGCAATATTTCATATATGCCTATAGTTGACTTTGGAAGGCTTAAAAAAAAAGCATGATATTGACTGTTTAACTGGAAACAGGCACGCCTCATGAAAAAAATAAAAGCATATCGATAAAATAGAAATCATTTCATAATTATCAAAAAATGGCCATTTTATGCTGTTGCTTAACGACCTGTTTTTAGATAATCACACACACACTGAATTCAAACTCAACCCTCGATTCAACCAGCAAACTGCAAGTTTTTAAATAAAAAAAACACACGTGCTCTCTGAACTCTATGAAGGGGGCGGAGCTTGCTGACGGAGGCTCCTGGGTCTGTTTGTGATTGGTTGGGAGGATGTTATGACTAACCTACATGATAGGCTAGAGTTGAAAAGAAATGAAAACTGTTAAACTTTTTCCTGTCCCTTTTTTTTCCCCTATAGCACCACACGTCTATCCATTGATATATATTGTTACTGAATTATCGCCAGGCCTCAATCATGATTGGGTATAAAAAGGAGCATCCCTGAAAGGCTCAGTCGTTCACAAGCGAGGATGGAGCGAGGTTCACTTCTTTGTGATCAACTGCGTGGGCAAATAGTCCAACAGTTTAGGAACAAAGTTTCTCAACGTGTCATTGTAAAGAATCTAGTGATTTTTAATCACCTACAGCCAATAATATCATCAAAAGATTCGAAGAATCCGGAGCAATCTCTACACTTAAGCAGCAAGCATGAAAACCAACACTGAATACCCGTGACCTTCGACCCCTCAGGCGGCGCTGCATTAAAAGCCCACATCCTTTTGTAAAAGGATTTCACCACCTGGCCTTGGGGACAATTCAGAAAAGCATCGTCAGTTAACGCGGTTCGTCACTGAGGATTTATAAATCATTGCATTCTGTTTTTATTTCCACTTCACACAACGTCCCAATTTCCTTGGGACTGGGGTTGTAATAACAAATGAAAGTTTTAGCAGTTTTTCCAATTGTCTCATGAAATAATTGTGTTGAATTTCCACAACAGGACGACGCTCAGAATACCAAGTAGTATTTCTTTAGATCTATTAGGGGTGGACGATAATTCAATATCAATATATATATATCGCGATACAATTTTATTTACTAAAAGGTGATATGACATTTCCAATATTTCAATATACATTACAGTATATTTTTTAAAGCAAATATTTCTAAAATTTTATATTGGACGAGTTTGATAAACATGGCAAAAATAATTATAAGTCTGTACAGGCATCTGTTGTGACTCCTATTGTTGGGAGTATTTCTGAGACTTTTATTTTGTATATATCGATATCGTAATTATATCGTATTGACCGAAATTAAGAAACATATATCGTGATATAAGTTTTGGCCATATTGTCCAGCCCTAAGATCTATTATTCTTGTCATTATGCTGGCAACTGTTTTTATTATTTGTATTTTTTAATCTTAGATAATTTTCCACAAACATCAGCAGAATAAAATATCCATCCTCCTTTCACAAAATGTTTGTTATTTTAAAACCTACAAAAAACGGAAATAAAAATGGGTGGTTCTTTAAACCCGACTGCAACCTCCTTACAGAAAATACTTTAATTTAAAAAATTATAAAACATGTAAAACTTGCTGCTTTAAACAGATTTAGCTGGAGGGCAGAAAGCGGCTCTATTATGGTGAAGCTGACCCAGACAGGAACAGAGGAGCATAAATATAAATTACTCCCAGAAAACACCTCCTTGTTGCAACAACAGTGAGCTCAGATAAGTAAGGGTTGCTTAAAACCAGGCTCTGCATCCTGGGGCCAGAAACCCTGCAGGGACCCAACAGCCTGGGTTTGTTTACAGCGGGCCTCGGCACACATACATCAGGAATAAAGCGAATTTATGAAGATTTGCGCCAACAAACTGACATTGTAGTAACTGCGTCACGCCACCAGACATGTTTGGCTTTTTTTTTTTAATTAATTAAATGTCTCGGATTTGAGCAAAAACACAACCTCCGTGTGACGCTCCAGAAAGACTGCCAGCAGATAATGCTGCGCTGCAATCAACACAAACCCAAAGATAACAAACACACCTGTAGTGAAAAACGCTCCAGGAGAAAAGTTATTTATAGCATACCTGCTAAACCAGCCTCCTCCGTGGCGATCCCGTCCTTTTATCCACTCTTTAAGAAACAACGTGTGCTGCTTGTTGTCGGAAGCCCAAAGCTGTCAGAAACAGCAGAACCGGCTCACTTCCGGGTTCATTAAGGTAATTGAGCGTTGGACAGGTAAAAAAACTGCAGGTTGTAAATCATTCACCTGTCGCTTCTCCGGCTGTCAGCTCCTCCCGCTATCAAATAACATCAAACCAGCGCCGATAGTGCCGACACTTCCTCTTTAGAACTTCAAAATAAAGGTCCCGGCGCAATCGATTTGTTTCATTTATTTTTCAATAAGTTTGTTTTAAAGGATACGTTCAAACGTGTAAAGATTGCTTTAAAAAGAACCAGAATAATAAGAACAAAGGGTCAAGATATGAAAAAATGGTGAACACATTCAAGTGGTTGGGAAAAGTGTAAACTGAAAGTGACACACCCCTTCACCAGATAGGCTTTTACATTGATCTATTACTGGTTACATAAAAACATTCTTAAAGATGTACAACAAGTTATATTATCAGCCCAGCCATCCATCGTCTTTACCCGCTTGTTTCTGCAGGGCCGAAGGAGTGTTGTCAAAAATATCGATACTCTGAAAAGTATCGATACTCAAACGCTGTATCCAGGTACAATACTAATTTGGCATGGTATCGACACTAAATGTTTTAGCACATGATGCAAAAGGAGAAGGGAAACCCAAAGATCTTGACAAGCCAAACGGTGCTTTAAAGTGGCGGCAACAAAGTCAAGCAGCACAACAAACTAGGCCCAACATCTCAAAGACCGACACCGTGGCCTTCATGATGAATTAAACAGGTTAATAAATTAAAGTTCTCATTCATAATTTAATACATGTATTACTGATGTTAGCGCGACTGGTGAGCCGCATTAATGTCGTGTGATTAGTTGTGGCTAGCATGTTGCTAGCCATGTGTTATATTCGGGTTATTTATTTTGCATTTATTTGCATACTTATTTGACTAGTATATGTGGTTCTGTTGAGAAACCATGTTCTATGTTGAGATTGAAAAAGGTATTTAATGTTAATAAAATATTTTGTATGCCTTCAATTATTTGTGATTTTGTTTTTTTGTCCCTGTGGTATCGAAAATGGTATTGAGTATTGAATATTTCCTGGGTATCGATATCCAGTTTAAAATTTTAGTATTGTGACAACCATTGGCCGAGAGGCGGGGAACACCCTGGACAGATCACCAGTCCTTCACAGGGCAACACAGTGACACATGACAAACAATCAACCACACACACCTAAGGGCAATTTAGAGAGACCAGTTAAATCTAGCGTCAGCGATTTTTCCGGAAGTTTCCTCAAGTCCCTTTTTGAATAACTGCGAAAGACCGTCTTACCTACTCTTCCACTCCTCAGGGGGATCATGTGAAAAGAAATCTCCCAAATCCACTCTGGTTCTATTTCTTTCTACTGAGGCCTTCCTCTTCTTCTCATAAACATGTACGTGGTTCGCTTCTTGCGACTTTCAGCCATGTTCAAAGTCTACGGTGAGAGCAGCGGAGCTACACTGAATAGCTAACCACTAAGCTAACCGCTAAGCTAACTGCTAAACTAACCGCTAAGCTAACGATACATAAACACTAGAAGTGCGCATGCGCAGTCAGCAAGTGGAAACTAACAAGGAACGAGCACGCACACTGGCGTTACATGAGCGCGTCAGAATGTTTGACATGTGGGACAACCAGTAGATAAGGTGATACCCCCACCTGAGGGACAGAGGGGGGTGAGAGCAGGAACAAAACTCTGACAAATCTCTGCTCTTCGGTGCGAAGAGTATGGATTGGTTCGAGTTTTTACAGGCCTGCAGCTCCCATAGAGATCATTTTTAACCTCCCTTTTCCTTAATACATAGCACATTGATTCCTTTAAGGATGGAAGGACGTTTCTGAACAGGATTACTAACCATAGCGTTAACCCAACAGCCATGTTTTTGGACTGTAGGAGGAACCCGGAGTACCCGGAAAGAACCCACACATCCACAGGGAGAACATGCAAACTCTTTGCAGAAAGACCCAAAGAGCTTGCATGTTCTCCCTGTGGAACCCAGGATCTTCTTAGTGCAAGGCGCTGCAGCCCAGTTATACATTTGCTTCCAATATTCTTTACATATTTACAAATAATATATGATTACATTAGATTTACATTATACAAGCAAAACGGCTACTACCATTGATAGTAACAATAACAATAATAATATTTTAAATATTGTTTTAATTTATAATCCACGTTTTATACCATGATCTGAACCGTTTAACGTTTGGACATTGCTTCAGCTCCGCATTCAGATTATTCAAAGCTTCAACCAACAACTAGGTGGCATTTGTTGCTGAGACCAAGATTTACACAAGATGGGGGAAAGTATTCGGAGCAACATCAGAACAAAAAAGTTAAATTAAGATTTGTAAAAGAAATGCAAAGTAATTCAAATCAAACATTTAACTTTTACTACATTGCTTAATTTAAAACTTAATACAACAGCATGCTTTTATTCTGAAGGTAAGGTTGGTTAACTTCCGGTATTTGCCCAGTAATATTCAACCTGACGAGGCGGAGGGGCTGGAGGAGCTTACCTGATCCGACGTATCCCATCATACACCGCGGAGCCGGGATCATATCCTGCCTGGGAAAATGCCCCCTTTCGGTGGAGAGCGGAACTGCAGGCCGTGACACAATCAGCACTGTTTAGATATTTTTTTCTGTTAAAACGAAACAGCTACATTTACTTTAAACTGTTTTATTCTATCATGTTGCTCATTTATAGACATGATTGTGTTTTAGTATGTGTCACAATTATATTTTAACACGTCTTTCTATTTAAGCAGACAAACTAATGATTATGACTAACATCTCATTTTAAAAAGCATAGGTTTCATTTAAATGCACTTCTTGTTTTGTGTTCAATTGTGGCGCCATTTATACATTAAAAATGTAGTGTTTATTGTCCTAATTTCTGCCCATTTCCTCACTTGTTATGTTTCTGGCTCCCTTCTCTCCTAGTTACCCTTCAGTCAGATTAACTGGGTGGTCTGGGTTTGTGATTTAGAGGTCAGAGTGCTCAACCTGCTTTAACGTCCCGTTCGTTAAGCTGATGGTTTTAGCAAACAAGTAGTGATTTACACTAAGGCTTCTCCGCAAGGAGTCCGTACTTTAACATGAATTCACTGCAAACAAGCTGGACGTAAACAAATAAAACGTGAATTAAGTGACTGTTTAGAAGGCTTCTCATACAAAAAAAACCCGAAACATTTCCAGCAGGAAGTTTTATCAATGTTGCCTCATTACCTATTGCTGAAACGTTTCTTAAATTTTCCAAATACATTTTAATTTCTAAAACACCTAATATTTTGTCTGCTGGGGCACAAAATGCTTGATAAAAAGAAAAAAGAGTCACATAAAAAGGAACAAAGACTGAAACTAACAAGTGAAACAGCTGCACTCTCCCTTTCTGTCCTTTTGAAATAAGAACCCAAAAACAAAACTGTGCTGGATGTCCTTCTTCTGTTCCCTTTATGCAGTTAAAAAGCATCAACCTCACCTGGTGTTTATATAAACGGGTTTAATTATAGAGAGCAAACATTTCAGCATCAGAATTAGGATCCATCTTTTGATACCGCTTTCATGGGATCTTCCACAGTCCAGGAATCCATCTCTTCAGCTCAGTGCAACCTTGGTTCTTCTTTTGGTATTTCAGATGAAGCTTGATCTCAAACATCGACTCCATTTGAATTTCATTTCTATTGTGCGTTTCTTTCTTCTTGTCAGATTGCTTTGATTTTTCGGACCTGAACCTTTGATGCCTTCGTCGGTTCACCCTGGATGTTTCCCTTTGACAAACTGCAGACTTTTTATTTGCACTTGCTCCAAACTTTAGACCCTGAGGGAACAACGTATTTGGGCTCACTCCATGTTGATTTACCTTCTTGAAGGAGTTTTATGATCCATTCCATTGTTTCAGCAGACTCTTGTTTTGGGCTTATTATAGTCTGCAAGCTTTGCAGGATAATTTGCAGTAGTAGACGTGCTGGTATGTAGTGCATACATGTTATACATGGATTTAAAAGATAGGCTAGGATACTTTATATTATATAGATTGACATAAAAAGACCAATGGGGCCTTATTAATAAGAGGTGCATGAGACAGTGCTGGTAACCTTGAGAGAAAGGAAAATGTTACAAGGGAAAAACTGTCACATTTGGAAAGATCGACATTTGTAGCAAACTCAGTTTTAGGAAAAACTTAAGAGAGTCAAGTTATTTTTTAATATTAAACTCAGAAATGGAGGTAGGTTGCAAGGGCAGAAGTTAATTTAGAGAGGAAGCAGAACTGGGTGTTATCAGTATAAAGCAATGCTGAATGCACTGACAATACCCTGTGTACTGTTTTGCTAAACCGGATTAAAATGCATTATCAGTCCTGACTAGAGAGGAGAGGCAACAAATGCTGTGTAATTTAGCATCTCATGTGTGTAAAGTTAGGTATCTGTAAACCAGTTCAGCCCTGTAAATCTTTCTTTAAACCCAAATGGCCTTTATTATAATTGTTAAGTCACCTTAATGCAACAGTCAGGAAAGCCTCTCCTGGGCCCGGGTCAAGACAATCAGATGGGCCCCCGCCCTTGCTATTTTGTAACTAGAGGAAAATGAACTAATATTTAATATTTCAAGACATAGTTGATACTGCATCCTTCCTTAGTCTCCTCTTCCCTTATTCCTGTCAGCCCCAAACGGTTCTAGATGTTATTGCCATAGAAATCTTATGGTCACACGAATAATTAGGAAAATTAGGAAGAAATAGAAACCATTTTATGCAACTGAAATATTATGTTTATATTGTTCTTAAAAAACAGGCTTATTTAGATTTTATTTAACCATAATTTGATGGTCAGTTCTGGGCCCCTCTCCACTACAGGCTGGGGACAAATGACATGCTTGTGGCGATTGCATTAACCTTAATTAGATTTAATCCAAACTGCTATTATTCTTTCTTTATAAGGCTCTTCATATTTTTTTATTTGTATCCATCATTTAATATTTGACCAGAAACTACATAAACCCTAACATAGCAGCTGTTTACACTGGTTAAATACATCGCACAGTGCCGTTTTGCTCTCACCTCACAGCTGCAGGGGTCCCACTTCGAGGATGCATTGGCAAAGCTGCACAGCATTTCAGCTTCTAAACCAAAAATAGTAATGTCACGTTTGTACGTCATTAATTCGTTGTCTTCACCTTCCTTTTAAAAAAAATACACAGACTATAACTGGGATCAGATTATCCAAAGCCAAGGAGCACAGAGAGTTAAAACAGGTTAATAAACCCTGGTTTGTGTTGAACTAACTGAGGGTTTTGACCGAGAGTTGGGTGAGAAAGTGCAAATAAGTTTTTAAATAAGTTTTTAAACAGAGAAATATCTCAAAAGCTCTTAGTAACTGAAACAAGTGACTGCAGTGCAGGCCAGTAACCCTGCTGGTGTAGAAATAGACGTGGGGTAGAAATGGAAACAATGGCAGAGGCATAACTGGTCTCATGTTGTTAAGACAAAGTCCATGTGATGTTCAGGTTAAAGTAAATAAAAAAAAAAAAAAAAAAAAAAAAAATCACATTCATATACTAAAGAGGTCCTGATCTACAGCTGTCCATGCTTTCTGAAGGTGTTTCAGTTTTTCAAACATGTTCAAATAAATATAATTTTTATTTTTATTTTAAGTCATTTCCTGTCTGCAGCCTAAGGTTCCTCTTCCAGACTACAATTCATGACTTGTTTAAGTCATCCAGAGTATTGGGCTTTGGTCTTTAGAGTTATTTTTAACTAGTTTCCTTTCCAGGGTCTTTGAAATCTTTGGCTTCTTGCCTCTGCCAGACTCATTAAAATTGATAATTCAATAATAATAAACTTCAGTTGTAGGTATGATATTGCTTAAAGACAAAATCAAATTTCATCTGCGAGCATTATTTACAGACCCATGTCCTGATATGTTCACCAGAAATATTCTCTTTACCAAAGTTGAAGTTGGTATGATCTCTTTGCCTTTATTGCATTACTTGGATGTAAAAGAAAGAACTTGACCAAATCTCATGTGTAGTTTGACTTTATTGACTCAGCACAGTCAGCACTGTAGCATTGAGTCGGTTAATCCATATTTTACCCATACCAAGGATCATACTACAGGCACTTTGCAGCCATCTAGCAACTTTGAACAACATTGGGTTGTAATTTTACCGCATTAAACTGGATTGGAAATGGACCAGTACAGAACAGTACAGAAATAGTACAGAAACCCACGCGTGAACTCAATTTCTAAGCCCTGCTTCAGCAATACCAAATGAAATATTCTAAATACCTATGACTTGAATATGTGTTTAATTATTATTATTTGTTTAATTAGTATTATAGAAAACTTAGCCTAATGTTGCTGATTTGCATCATACTTAAATTTGCACATTTTGTACTCTATTAGTTCATTTAGCATCTACTTGACAGCAAAGAGAATAATAATGTGTTTTCAATACAATTGTAAATCAAAACAGTAAGAACATACCGTTTGTTCAAAACCTGATGTACTTCAGCTTTACCGGCATACTTTGATAGAAAACTTAAGTATGTCCGGCCCCCTGTCCCGGTCCTGGTCCGTGTGGTCCCCCGGTGCGGGTTTCGCCTGGGGGGTGGGGTTTGGGATGGCTCGTGCGGGCTGGCTGGCCAGGGTCCCCCATCTTATTAATTTATTTGTTTATTTATTTATATATATATATATATATATATATATATATATATATATATATATATATATATTATTATTATTATTATAAAAAAATTTTTTGGGGGGGGGGCTAAGGGGGGGGGGCTTGGGGGGTGGGCTGGGGGAGGTAGAGGTGTTGGTCCTGGTGGGTGGTTGGCTGGCGGGCCCTGCGGCCTTTCCCCGGCCCCCGGGCTATGGTGGTGCCGCTGGAGGGGCCCCTTTCTCCGGGTGGAGCTTTCGGGGAGCGGGGGTGCCTATTGGAGTCAGTAGGGGAGCTGGCTCCCTGGGTTGGCTCCCCAGTCATTTGCTCCCCATCCCCAGACTCCTCCCTCTGCCTGCTCCATCACGCCGCCACACATGTAGGTCCTTGGGGAGAGGGCGTTACTGGAGGTTGCCACCTTTTGGTGACGTCCCTCTCCCCAATTTTATCATGCATTTTAGACACTTTCACTCCAAACATTTTCACAACGCACATTCATGTAGGCCACGATATGGGGGGGTGGGGGGAAGACGTCTGGGGGGGGGCTTATGTTGTGTGAGCCTCGCCTCGGGCGGCTCCCTTCACCCCCTCTCGCATTTAGACATTGAGGGTTCTGGGTAGTTGCTTGGAGGGGGTGCACTGGCACCAGCTTCCTTCCGGAGGGGGGGTGGGCTGTGCCGTGCACCCCCTTCGGTGCTCCCAGTTTTAAACACACCTGAGATCAACATGCAACAACACAACATCTGAGCGGGCGTAGGGAGGATCGGGGGTCTTTTGCACACCCTCGATCTCCGATCGCGGCACGGAGTCTGGGGCCTGGAGGAGGTGCGGGCCACTGGGTACGGGGTCTTGGCGGGGGGCTGCTGCGGGTAGCCAGCGGATTACCGGATCTGGGGCTGACGCCTCTGCTCTCCCCAGGAAGGGATGGGGGGCAGGGGTGGCTAGGGTAAGGTCGGGGTGGGAGGGGGTTTATTAGGTATATAGTGGGTGAGGGGGGGCTCTGGTCGGGTGGCCCGTACGGGTTGTGTTAGCCTCTCTTTGGGGGGCCTGGTCCGGGGGGCGTCTGGTCCGGGGGCGGGGCCGGGGGTCGGGCACAGGCAGTCGTATTGTTGAATTGTGGTGACCCCCCCCCCACTTGGGATTTTTGGATGTGAATGCTATGTGGGAATGTGTGTACAGTGTCCTTTTTTTTGTGTGTCTGTGTGTGGCGAGTGGGGCACAAGGGAGGGATGGTGTGAATGAGTTTTTTTTTTTTTTTTTTTTTCCAGGTTCGGGTCCGGTCCGCTCCCTCTCCCAAAAACATCTCAAGTCTCCGATAGGTGCGGAGCCCATCCCCCCACGTCCTGCCCTCCTCCGCTGCGTTGGCGGGCGCCTTGGCCCTCTGGCGCGTTGACGGTCCTCGGGTTTGGGGCGGGTTCCCGGGTGGGCGCCGGCCCATTCCCGGCGGTGGCTTCGCGGGGCCTGGCCCCCCGGGGGGTGGCCGGGGCCCCTGCCGCGGGGGCGGGGCGCCCCTGGGGCCTCTGGCCCCCAGGGCCCATGGCCGGGACCACTTCAGCGCGGCCGGCTGCCGGCGGAGCCCACAGGCTCGTCCCCGCGGCTCTTGGGGGCGTCGGCATTGCGGTGGCTGGGGGATTTCCTCGGGGTCGTCTCTCCTCTTTCCTCGGGGGGGGGGGGGGGGGAGTTGCGGATTTCCTGTGAAGGCCCCTCTCGGGCGCATTGCTTTGGGGGCCCCTTTGGGAGTCCGGGGTTACGGGTCCCCTGTCTCCTGCCTCTGTGCTCGGGGAAGGTGGGTCTTTGGTTCTCCACAATCACTATCGAACTATTTCCTTCTGGATAATTTTCACCTAAACTAGTGCACTCTCACAAACTCCCACAGGTGCTGGGTCCCAGTTATTAAATGTTCACTTATATACAGAAAGCCTATAATTCATTTATTTACTTTCTTTTACTTTCTTTTTTAGGTATCACATTACACATGTCATCTTAAATAATAATACATATGATTTAGCAATGGTATCAAGGGTTACACGATTGTATCTGTTGCTTTATGTCTGTTGGTTGTGCTGTTCTTTTTGAGTCTCTTTCCAGGTGATGGAGCAGACAGAGGACGTTTTATCATTCTCTTCCTTTTATCTCTTCTTTCTTTCACCTCTTCTTTCTTTTTTTCTTCTCTTGTTTTTCTTTTACTCTCCTACTTTCCCATTGTAGTGTCCATATAATTTGAAATTCTCCCTGCAAGAATCACAATAAAGCTATTTACAAGCACAAATCAAGCAGAGCATTATGGCGAAAGCTGTTTGCTCCACTTGTGAAAGTAAAATCTGTCGAGCTCTATTTGGCATTAAGATATCAATTATTATTGCCACATTGCTAGACAGGACACTGGGGAAAAAAAGAAAAAAAAAGAAAACTTAAGTATGTAGTAGGGAGCCTGTAAAACGTCAAATCAAGCCAATAAGCATACATGGTAACTTAGCAGGTCATACAAAGCTCTTTAAAGAGACTTTACATGGCCATAGAGTGCTTATAGATAAATACTAAAGTCATCTGCAAATGTGGTTACAGAGCATTTTACAAGTTTACTACTTTAATAAATTCAGAAAGGAATACTTGGATTGGAAACAAAAATCATTAGTAACTGTCATGCAGATGACAAGATTCCCCCAAATTATAGTCCTTTGGGAGAACTTCATGTATTTTCTGCACCTTTTTTGTCCTATTCAGTTTCAATGGGGGAACTGGGGCCTAGACATTTTATTCCAACTTGCTTTAATTTTGTTTTTATTTCCCTATGTTTTAATCACGTAAAGCACTTTGTGTTGCTTTTGTACCGACATGTGCTATACAAATAAATTTGCCTTGCCAAAGAGAGGAGATAAACCATGAATAGGTCTACAATTCATCACAGGCCTGTCCTTCAAGAAAAAAAAAAAATTAAACAGCTGCTCTGAGATATTTCAGCCAATTCTGCAGCTTTGTCATCAGTATGGCTGAGAAAGTCTCATAGTTTTTTCCCCCTTAACGTTAAACATGACCAAGATTAACATAAAATCAACATGAATAACCCATAACAATCCCAGATATGCTTTTTGCACCTTTAAGTGTCCATATCCTATCATCTCGCCTGTCTGTGTCCAACCTCCTATCCTTTCCTTAGCTGTAGACCTTGTTTCCACCAGAAAAACTCAGTGTGTATCTGGTAAGAAATGAGGAATAAATGGAGAGTGAGAGGAAGGAGGGGAGTAATGAAACGGCAGCTGAGTCAATGCAATTCAATCAGAAGAGCTGCCTTTGGAGGACACTAAAGATAGATTTCCACAGGTCCCCCCCCCCCCCCCCCCCCCATGAGCAGCTCAAGTTTCATCATGTGCATGGTGCACCCCTCTGTCACCTTTACATAAACTCTACATTAACTATAAACTTGTTAATCTGGAGCTCACTGCAGAGAATGGAGACTTCAGTACTAGACGTTACATATTAAGCATAATAACTTGATCCATACTGTGATGGTTTGCCATAAACAGTGCCTTGTAAAAATATTAACCCCCCCCCCGGAGGTTTTTCACATATTGATTTTGCTACAAGCACAAACTTCTGTGTATTTTATTAAGATTTTATGTGATAGACCAACTCATGTCTCAGCCTAACTGTGTGTTATGGGAGCTGCACAGGAGAAGAAGGACTTAGCACAGGTGGTGAGAACAGCGCAGGGGATTGTGGGGTGCCGTCTGCAAGAACTGAATTTAGTTTATGCTGCACGAGTCCAGAGAAGAGCCAGACCCATTGCCACTGATCCTACCCAGCCAGGCAGTGTGCTGTTTGGCCCTCTATCATCTGGTAAATGTTTCAAGAACATCCAAAACTAAGACTAAAAAACAGCTTCTTTGCAAAAGCTGTGAGGGCACGCGCTTAACTTATTTTCAATTCAATTTTATTTATATAGCCCCAATTCATGATACATGTCATCTCAAGGCACTTTACAAAGTCAAATTCAATCATATTATACAGATCGGGTCAGATTATACAGATATTTTATCAGTAATGTTTTGTCGCACAGTTCTGTTTATGAAGGTTTAAGAGTATTGCACAGAATTTACTGCAGGCATGAATGTTTCATCAAAGAAGCTTTGCATGATTAATTCATGCAACACAGTAAATCATATTTTAAAAAACATGACTTTCAGAACTCGGCACGAGTTTTAGCAGACCCTAAAGACTGTTTAGCACGTTTGGGCTTCTCAGTAAATGTGGTTGACCAGTGCAGCTAATAGTCACCGCATGTTACTTTGGTGAAAATAAAAGATTCATGATTCTTGAAGTGTTGAAACTTATTCACAAAAACTGAGTTAAAGTCTGGTTGCCTTCGATTTAAGACAGTTTTAGCTGCTAAGACTCGGATGACTGAGAATCTGCACAGGCATGTGGAAGAAATCACTCTGCCTTTGACCTACATGCTAAACATATGAGGAAGAGAGTGAAATCTGCACATAATACTGAATACAACATCCCCATGGTGAAACATGGTGGTGAACGCATGATTTGTGGCCATCCCTTCAGCAGGAAAAGGGAAAACGCTGCAAAGAGTTAATAGAAACGAGCCGCGGGGGCAATGAGCCCCAGGGACCCGAGGCCCCAGGGGCGCCCCGCCCCCCGGCGGGAGCCCCGACTGAGCCCCGGGCGGCCAGGCCCCGCGAAGCAGCTGCCAGGAATAAGCCGGCACCCGCCCGGGCATCCGCCCCTGAACCCGAGGACCGCCAATGCACCAGCGGGCCAGGGCGCCAGCCAGCGGAGGGGGGCAGGACGGGGGGGGATGGGCTCCGCTCTTAGCGGAGACTTGAGATGTTCTTGGGATAGGGAGCGGTTCGGACCCGAACCTGACAAGTATAAAAATAAATTAAAAAAAACACACACTGTCTCATTCACACCATCCCACCCTAGTGCCCCACTCACAACGCACAGACTCTCCAAAAAAAAAAAAGACGACGCTGTCCGGGCACCGGCACCCCAAAGGGGAAAGGGGTACCAGGCCCCCGGAGCCAGTAGGTCATCCCTGAAATCCAGATGGGGGGGCGTCACCACCACAATCCGACCTACCTGCTTCGGTCCCGACCCCTCATCCCGTGCCCGGACCAGACAACCCCCGGCACAGGCCCCCCGGGGATGGGGCCAACATGACCCGTACAGGCCACCCAAACAGAACCTCCCTCCCCCCCTATATACCTAACAGGCCCACTGCCTCCCCCTTGTTTCTTCCTCTTCATGATCATGAATTAGTTTGTGTTTGTCTACCGCTTAAAATCCCAATGAAAAACATTGAAATGTATAAGTGCAGAATCAGAATCAAGTTTATCACCAAGTAGGTTTGCACTTACAAGGAATTTGACTTGGTGTTGATGGTGCAGACAGAGCAAAATAGATATATATACAATGACAAAATGACAAAAAAGTTGTTTTTAAATTATTTGAATGACAAAATTCTAAAAAAAAAAATTCAGGGGGTATGAATACCTTAAATACCTTTGCAAGAATGTTTGTGGTTTCTGTCTATATTTCCTCAATAAACCGATAAGTAGCGCTAATGGTTGTAGAATGCATTTTACCGACGATCTAAGAAGCATAATTGTAGTCTTAAACATGTTGGGAAAAGCTTAGCGGCATTTGTCAAGAACTGCAGACACTAAGATTATCAGTTGAAACTGTTAGACATGAGTGCACATTGTCCATATTTGTGTTAATTTTGCCATGGTATGAAGGAAAACTCAAACTGTGACCCCCAGATGAGAGGAAACTGGTTGGGCTGTTCAGGAATAAACTCAAGACGCTCAGAGACTCGTAAACTAAAAACCGCTGCACCACATGTGTTGCCTGCCGGGCGCAAACAGTACCAATAAGACGTTGTTTCCAAAGAATTAATGACCTTCCTAAATTCCCCAACTATTAATTCCAACATATTTAGAATCTCAAATGTTGCTGTTTTCCGTTGCAGACGTTTTTTGGTTTTTTTTAGAGAACCGCGACACATTTACTCTTGCTCGGTCTGTTCCAGTTCTTTCGACCATGTGAAGCTCTGAGTCTACATGTGTCCACACAGTTGTCCTGCAAATGCCTAAGTCTATTTGTGGGCTCCTCCAACTGCTAACATAATTTCTTCCTGCTCTGGATCTGGACCTGTATGTCTGAAAGTGTCCGCTGGGGTCAAAGGTCAGGCATCTAAGGAGGGACTGAAAATACCGGACACTCCTGGTTCTTGCCCTCTGATCTACGACGTGGCAGAAAGACGTTACGCTGCTCGGTTCTTGGACTTTTAAGTTCTTCGTTTTTCATCGTGTTGTTGTGTGGGGAGGATCACGGCCCTCTGTGAAGGCTGGTTCTTTTGGCAGCCAGAACTGTCAGTGGTTCCCGGCGGTCCGTGAGTGCGAACCTGTTAATTCATGCTTCCTCCAGCTGCTCCCTGAGGCCTGCGCTGTGAATGAGAGCCTGCCATTGGACTCCACACCGACCAACCAAAAATGGTTTTCTGTAATACAGGGTGACCCCTGCCGCGCTGCTCAAACTGCAATCCAGGAATCAGAGGGCATTACTGGTGCAAAAAATGGCAAGCGCAAATAACCAGAATGAATGAATGATATCAATGATTTTATTTCAAGGAACCTATTTAACTGCTCAAACTGACAAAATTACAGCCAAATCAAGCAATGCACGCAAACTAATCTGATGTAAAACCCGTAAAGATGCCTGTTTGCAGCAGATTAGGGTTAAATGTATGCATGAGTCTTCAGGCATACATTTAACTCCCTTAACAAGAACCTGTTTAATTTAAAGCAATAAACAACAACCTCAGATCACCCTTCTTATGTTCAGCTACGTTGATGTTTTGAATAAAAAGTGTTTTAACTGTTAAAATGATGTTGCTGATTTATGTAACTGTTCCTGAGGGTGTGCTTCTGTGGGGGTTTTGGGCCTTTTTGGACCGGGATCAGGAGGGGGTTGTGCATGTGTGTGTTTGGGGGGTATGGGGGGGTTGGTGCTAGGGTATTGAGTGACAGTCTAAACTGGGATACTGGACCAATGCCACATAAGCAAGCGAGCTGCAGGGCTAACTTGTCTGAACAGACGGCGTGTATCACATGTCCGTCAGTATGACCTTTAAGCTTTTATTGAGGAGGTGTGGCTGTTAAAGCATGCGATGGAGACTGAAATTGGGATTTTTATGCTTGAACTCCTGATTTGTGTTCCTTATTTCACAGTTTTAGAGAAACCTCTACACGTCTAATATTTAATGGGTTCTTTACAAAAAGTTAAAGGCAAAAAAGTAAATTTTTGGGGTGCTTTGGTCTGCATCTGGGACGCTTTTCTGGGCAAATTTCACTACTCACTCAGCAAACAATGTCTGCTTGGTTTCTGCCAAAGTGCACTTGGACGTTTGACGGGTTCAGGTTTCAAATTGACAGCTGGCTCCAACCACATGAGCTGCAGCTGACCCCTACGTATAACTGGGCATATCCTCTCATCCTGCCCTGTTAGTTGTTATGGTAATCTACATTCGTTACATTGGGTTCACACAGCGAGCCTCATGCAGTGACATGGAGGAAGACTAATTTGAAAACTCGTGTCTGTGGATGTTCAATCTGCAAAAGACGGAACTAAAAATAAGAAGTTTTCTTAGAATTAGCATAGTTGCCCTTGATTTGAGCAGGTAAATATGATTATCTGCCAATGGAATAAGATTTTTGCAATTAAAATAGGAACAATTCGTCACCATCATCTCATTTCAAGTGCAGGGTATCTAATTATCTTATTTTAGAGGTCAAAATACTTATTCCACTGGCAGATAATCTTATTTACCTGCTCAAACCAAGGGAAAATACACTCAGCCCAAGAAAATTTCACTTATTTTTAGTTCCCTTTTTGCAGTGCAGGACACAGCTGTGAAACCGGAGACTAGTGCTGATCTAAAGCAAAGAAGCTAATAGGAGTATTTGTGTGAGTCCCTGTGCTCCTGAACACATTTCTCCTAATTTGATGCAACAAACATGACTGTGCAAAACAAAATACATGACACACATGTGTGTTGTGGCAGTGTGTCCTTTCCTGCACATCAGCTGTTTCTGAACATGCACTGGAGATATTCTATCATTCAGTTATTACCATGTTTGGCATAAGGTAACAAATTAGCAGCAGACATTTGATACGTAAAGTAAGATATCATCAGCATAACATTTAATTCCAAGCCCCCAGTGGGCTTGCCTCTCTAAGCCCCAGTGGGTCGAGGCAGATGAGCGTTCACACTGAGCCTGGTTCTGGTTCTGCTGGAGGTTTTCCTCCCTGTTAAAGGGGAGTTTTCCTCTCCACTGTCGCTTCATGCTTGCTCAGTATGAGGGATTGCTGCAAAGCCATCAACAATGCAGACGACTGTCCACTGTGGCTCTACGCTCTTTCAGGAGGAGTGAATGCTGCTTGGAGAGACTTGATGCAACCTGCTGGGTTTCCTTAGAGAGGAAACTTTCTGACCAACCTGGAGGATCTGATGGAATTTGACTTTGGAAAGAGCCTTAAGATGACATGTAACATGAAGTGGCGCTTTATTAAATAAAATTGAATTGAATTGGTGTTGTTTATGCAGAAAGAAAAAATACAGTTCAAGGTTTTTATTTTTAAAAGCATTCAGCTCAGATGTAACCTGTTTAGAGAAAATCCATGCTACCATATTGTTCAGACTATTAAGCAAACTTAAAATCCTCTCAAAAAATTGATGGTGCACCTTATATATGATTAAAGTGGTGCTTACTGACTGATTTTATGTGGTACAATGCGTTCGAAAATCTGTTAAAATGTGTAAGTAAGACTTTGGCAACGAAGCCGCTCCACTCAATGGATATTAGGAGCATTACGGTACACTGTGTCACTACCTGATAGGACCCCTGAGCTGTCTACCAGACTGCCTGACTGTAATGTCTAAACTAGAAGTGCATTCATGTGAGGCAGCCTGGAGTACGCGCTAGCAACAATAAACCTAGTGAGTTAATTCAATATAAAGTTTATTTTGGCCTTATGTTAGAAACAGGGCAGTGTAGTCCAGCTACTCTGTCCTCCTGACAGAGACGGATAGAGAGCTGTGGACGTGAAGGAGTGATATTACACACTTGGGAAGAATACTTGATGCGCCTTATAATCCGGTGCGCCTTATGGTCCGAAAAATACGGTAAATATAAACTTGTGTGCAGTATTACTTTCTTTTTAATCGATGTATTATGTTGCATGATTCCACCTCAGGGAATAGGGTTCAGATGAATCAATAAAGGACTAAAACTGATACAGGTGAAACCATATGAGTAAAAACAAACTAAGATACGCATTGCCTGTTTTGGGCTACACAGTGGTGCAGTTTGGGAACACTGCTGCCTTGCAGCATGAAGGTGCCTGGGGTCTTTGTGCATGGAGCCTGCACGTTCTCTCTGGGTACTCCTGCTTCCTCCCACAGTCTAAAAACATGACTGTTAGGTTGATTGGTCTTGAAAATGCCCTTAGGTGTGAGTGTATGCAAGGTTGTTTGTCCTGTGTGTCTCTGCAACAGACCGGCAACCTGTCTATGGTGGACCCCGCCTCTCATCCATCGACAGCTGAAGATAGGCATGCACGGATACCCTGCATGGATAAGCGGGTACTTTCTACTTTCTGGCAAATTATTTGTCTTTGGTGTTTCTCAGATAGTGTTCAGTTTCTTTTAATGCAGACGTTTTCATATTTGGTAGAATTACTCCAAACTGTGTTTAATTCTAACAGAGCAAAAAGAGATGAGGGTATACAAATATTCACATATTAACATGTTTACACTGAAAGTAAAACACTTCAGCTGTGTAATGATCAACTTGCTAAACATAAGCTCATGCAGTTTTAATCTAGCTAGTTCCTTTTGGGCTCATATTCAGTTATGAGGAGCTCAAAGGACTATCTGAAGCTCTTGATCTACAAGGAGCCCAAACTGGGAATCTAACCTGCGTTAACAGGGGTACCAATGTGATGTCAGACGGTTGGGTCACTGCCTTGGTCAGAACAAAGAAGAAAGCACCTTCAGGTGAGACGTTTTATGGCCTGACGAGACAAACATAAAGCTGTTTGGTCACAATCACAACGGGTTTTTCCCCCGCTCCGACCCGCCGGATGTTTCGGGTTTGAACAGGCTGTCACTATGCGTCACAACATGAGATTTCATCCGCCGAACAGCGTCAGGGAACCTGAACTCAGAACATGCCAATTAGCAGAATTTTACATAACAGAGCCTCTAACTGAAATCTAATCTCTTCTCTCTATCACCAACATGGATTCAAACCTAAGTGGTTGTTTCAGCGTCTTAAAGTGACGACTGAGCTCCGGTAACTTAGCTTCAATGATTGACACTGAGCAGAGAGTCCGTTCTCGTAAAATGAGCCAATTACATCAAAGTGAACGTCTGATTCTTAGTTTAAAAAACACGAAGGACATTATTTGATGTTCATATTAGACAAATAAAACTTTAAAGTTTAAATAATTTGCCACCACTCAACGGGAATGGTTTTTGTTTTGCATGAATCTGATGGGATTGGGTTTCTCCACAATGTCCCCTTTGCCGGTTTTTACCAAGTAGCAGCCAGGAGGCAGAGGGTGAAAGGTTGGACCAGGCGCTTGCAGCTGTTGCCTCGGCTCTGCTCTACGGCTCTGTGTGACGTTCCTTCTTGCCTTTTGGGAACCCATCCATGCCCAGAGAAGCGGCTCTTACCAATCAGACGAGGGGACCCCGGACACAGCCATCCAATGGCTGCAGAGGTGTGGGTATAAAAGCTTTAGCCTGTCACCTGTCAGAGCTGGGCAACCCTACATTGGGCGAACAGGATCTGATCCCGGGATCTGTTACTTCTTTCTTTTCTTCTAAACAGGTAATAAAGCAACACACAGATTTTTAAAAAACAAAAAAAAAGAAGGTGTAGAGGAGATGAGCCTGTTATATTGTGTGTGTGTGTGGGGGGGGGGGGGGGGGGATGCCATAAAGGTTGCTACAGAAAAGTGAACTCCACTGAATTTTTCATCTCAAAATAATGTTTTGGGACTTTTTTTTGCTGAACAAAAATCCACAATATTTATTTTCAACTTAAATTTCTTCCTTTGAAAGGCTTGAATCTTTCTGCATGTTGAGTTTTAAGTGTGCATAAGGGGAGTGCCACTCAAACAGTTGCAGCTATCCATCAGACGCTGCTGACGCCTGCAGAACAAGACTAGGGGTCGTCTCTGAATAGTTTAGGGAGCTCGATTTAGCTGTGGGACATATGGAGGCATCTGTGCGGCATGCATGCTCTGACCTTTTTGGCGTACCGGGTTTCATACTTCCATAAACTAACCTATCGGACCTGGGCTTGGAAGATAATCATTCGGAGAGTTTGGATTTTGGATAATTTCTTAATCCAAACCAATACATTTTGCAGCTGCAACCTTGTTAGGTGCAGTCTTGTATTTAGAAATCAACATGTAATGCCTTAAGGTTATCAAAGGATGCATTGATCTTTGTAGTAAAGGTGTGCAGGAATGACAGGTTTGGTTGTTGGTTAATTTTAAGATTAACATGTTTAAAAACTCATTGCATTTTGAAGCCAGACCGACGACTCCAGATAAGAAAATGAGCCAAATCCAGCACATAAATCTCAACTGGTTGAAGCTAAAACTGATCACCGCTATGTGCTACAGAGGTGGCCCAACTGTGCTATTTATACTCCCAGCCGTGACGGAGAGACAGGTGGTGAGGCAGTGAAGCAGTGAGACAACATGCAGGCAGTGAGTTTGCTGCAGATGATACGAATTAAATCTCAGATCTGACAAATTTTACTTTGATATTTCAAGACTTCCCTTCAACCGTTCCTTCAAATCGACACAAGAGTAACCAAAGACTGTAATTCCCCACATGTGAGACGTTCTTGGAAATCCTGCAGATCCTCAAAATTTAACACGTCCTCCCTCTCCGCTTCCATAGACGAAGTAAGAATGGCAGCCATGAAGAACTGCCACAACGACTACAAGATGAAGTTCTCCGTGGACGAGGAGTTCCCCGATCTCTCTCAGCACAACAACCACATGGCCAAGGTACAAATCCACACTGGAAGATCCTTCAGTTGTCCTGCTGGTTGAACTTCTCTTCTTCTGTGCCTCCTTCATACCCAGCTACGTAGATCTTCTATTGAGCAATGCTAACTTGCTTCAGTAAATACTCATAGAGTATTTCTGTCACCTGTTGCAGGTACTTACCAAGGAGATCTATGGCAAGCTGAGGGGCAAATCCACCCCCAGTGGCTTCACCGTGGATGACGTCATCCAGACTGGTGTCGACAACCCTGGTAAGAAGGAGACGGTCGTCTGCATAGAAACACACACAGGAGCCACAATCCTGTTTGTCCAGACGTAAATTAACCGAAGCAAACTGAGCTTCGAAGACAGTTCCAGTAGGTTTACCAGAATTGTCCTCCTTCATTTCTCTAAGGTCACCCTTTTATCATGACCGTGGGCTGCGTTGCCGGTGACGAGGAGTCCTACGAGGTCTTCAAGGAGCTGCTTGACCCCATCATCTCCGACCGTCATGGTGGATACAAGCCCACTGACAAGCATAAGACTGACCTCAACTTTGAGAACCTGAAGGTAAAGAGTCACCTCTTGCAGAGGAGGATTTAGCCATTTTGGGGCCTGGGGCAAAACGCAGTCACAGGCCTCGGGGCCTTTTACTCCCCTCTCAGGTCATAATTTTTTTAATGTGGCAAAGTTATTATCTAACCACATAAACGAGTTTAAACAGGTCCATTTTGTTTCTCTATCGTTTCTTACCTTTGTAGTTTTGGTTTTTCGTATCTGACTTTTTCAGGTACGAAATTATGCTGCCACCTAGTGGACGTTTTCACACCCACATTTGAAATATCATAAGGTCCCTTCACATTTAACTTACCATTTAGAATAAAAAAACATGCTTTTGAAAGAAAATATTTTAAAAAATTGTTTATTTTCTAATTACACTTTTATAGTCATCTACTATAGTCGACACAAGTTATTTTTCATTGCTTTATTTTTCACATAGATAGCTCACTAAAATGACCAACCCAGGGGATCAGAAGTATACACCAAGGCAGAATATCCATAGTAAATTATAAATATATTGGGGATGTAATGCTAGGCATGTGAAATAGTTGTTGTGCAGTCAATGGGGCGAATTGGGACGGAGCCATTCTTCATAATAACTATTTGTAGGTTAATGAGTTGGAAATGTACAAGTTTGTACAAGTTTGGCCATTGTTGGTACATTGCTGTTAGCCAGCACTGCTGTCTGCATTACATTTCTTGGCGTGTTCACATATTATGTGACAAAAGGGCATGCCATATTATAACATCCTGTCGTAGGATACTTTTTTCTGCATCTTGTGGCAGCTTGCTAATTGTAAAACAGGCATCTTGCAGTTTTGTAAAACAGACTTTTAAAGTCCTGCAAAAACTCAGATGCAGCTTCACCTTTGAACGTCAGCGTGTTTTTACATCTGTTGCACACGTAATCCATTCTGTTTTCTATTTATTATGAGATCCTGGCCTGAACTCCTTTAAAAACACATATTCATCACATTTAATGCAAACATTTCACACAATTTTACCAGCAAATCAGTCTTAGTCGGGCAGTTCGGTCTGGGGCTTATTGCTTTGTGGCACCAAAAGGCGGGAATTGGACACGGTTGACTTTAGTAAACGGACTGAATATTTCATTTTCAGCATATTTCTAGTCATACTGACCTCACGCTGTAGCCACACTCAACCAATCACACTCACTAATGCACACACATTCCTACATCGATACACAGATCAGTAGGCAGACAAGGGGTTGAGTGCCTTGTCCAGGGTCATGTCAACATGTGACAGGGGGATGCCCATGACCTTTTGATTGCCTGACTACTTTACCCATTAAGCCACAGCCACCCACAATTATTACAGTAATGGCAAACAGGTTAATTAGTTATTTAATTAAGTAAATTAGCAGATTATGGTTAATTAAAGCTTAATTAAATGGTCAGTAATGGAGTTAACTCATTGCTTCACCAAAATAATGTAATTTATTCCTCTACAGATGTGAAATTATGTTAAAACTGGTTTTAAAAGATGAAACCAATGGTATCACATAGAAAAAAAAAAGCAGTAAATTGACTCCCATGTTTGCATCATGTAACCATCAGGGTGGTGATGACCTGGACCCCAACTACGTGCTGTCCAGCCGTGTGCGTACCGGCCGCAGCATCAAGGGATTCACCCTGCCCCCCCACAACAGCCGTGGAGAGCGCAGAGCCATCGAGAAGCTGAGCATTGAGGGTGAGCTTCAGTCCTGCTCGTATCCCAGAGTCCGTCGGACTTTCACCTCCTTCTCCTGAGCATTTTATCTCCGTCTCCCCACAGCCCTGGCCAGCCTGGATGGTGAGTTCAAGGGGAAGTACTACCCCCTGAACGGCATGACCGACGCTGAGCAGGAGCAGCTGATCGCTGACCACTTCTTGTTTGACAAGCCAGTGTCCCCCCTGCTGACCTGCGCCGGCATGGCCCGTGACTGGCCCGACGGCAGGGGCATCTGGTGAGAAATGCCCACATGGTGGCCAAACATCCTCTGGGGGACGCCGAAGTCCTCTACTGCTCACCAAAGTCTCTGAAGACGAGACCATCTGCTGAACGCGTAGATGCAGCAGCAGCTCCCCTGTGGGATCTTCTCAGCTTCTAACAAAACTCTATTCTCCCAAATGACCCTTTGGCACCTTGGTGCCAACTTCCTAATTTACTTCTCTGAATATATATATAGTTAGAGTGGCTCATGTTACCCTGAGCTATCTCTGTAGTTATGCTGCTATAGGCTTAGGCTGCTGGAGGACATCAGGGTCTATTTCTCTCACTCTGCTGAGTTCTCCTACTGTTCTCCAAATTGCATTGTTTGTTATTTCAGCTTTTACCTTTTTGTTCTTTGTCATTTTTTCTCTTCATAGAAGGTACACCTGGTCTGGTGTTCTGTTAGCTGTGACATCATCCAGGGGAGGCAGATCATCCACTATTACCATCTAACATAGAAAGTACTCCTGGGTCAATGTGAGCTTCTGTGCTTTCTGTGTCTCTGCTCTGTCTTCTCTAAGCCCCAGTGGGTCGAGGCAGATGAGCGTTCACACTGAGCCTGGTTCTGGTTCTGCTGGAGGTTCTCCTCCCTGTTAAAGGGGAGTTTTCCTCTCCACTGTCGCTTCATGCATGCTGAGTATGAGGGATTGCTGCAAAGCCATCAACAATGCAGACGACTGTCCACTGTGGCTCTACGCTCTTTCAGGAGGAGTGAATGCTGCTTGGAGAGACTTGATGCAACCTGCTGGGTTTCCTTAGAGAGGAAACTTTCTGATCAACCTGGAGGATTTGATGGAATTAGACTTTGGAAAGAGCCTTGAGATGACATGTTGTGAATTGGAGCTATGTAAATAAAATTGAATTGAATATCTGCTGGATTAAGTTAATGTTACCAGCTGCTGCAGAAATGCCACTTGAGATTCTTTTGAAATCCTCCACACATCTAAGTTGGCACTGGATCCTTGTGTCCAGGTGGAAATTGAAGGTGTTTTCTGTTGCACGTTGGCCTGAACTAGATGTTTGTCCTCCAGGCACAACGACAGCAAGACCTTCCTGGTCTGGGTGAACGAGGAGGATCACCTGCGCGTCATCTCCATGCAGAAGGGAGGCAACATGAAGGAGGTCTTCAGACGCTTCTGCGTCGGCCTGCAGAAGGTGAGACACTAAACGTTCACGTTAGAAATGCAAACGTCTTTTGATTTTTATTATTAAGTCTTTATTTAATCAGATAGAAAGACCCACTGAGATAAAATCTGCTTTGCTCAAGGGTGACCTGGCCAAGAGAGGAAGTAGTGGACAGGACAGACAGCAATGACAAAATAGCCATTAAAACACATATAAAGTGGGAGAAACTGATTAATAAAATTTAGGAGTTAAAATTTAAAACATTTAAACCACAGACACTTTTTAAAGGATTTCTAGTGTCGCTTTTTGTTGCTCAGATCTGGCGAGCTTCTCAAAATGCTGCACTTCAAGTCCGGTTTGCTTCCAGGGAGTCAGACTTCGTTAAAATCCTCTGAAGTAGGTCTCCTACAGCGCTAATGTTCTGAAAGTCTCAGTCTTCTTCAGTCTTTCTGGACGTCTTTTAAAATTCTTATTTGAAATTTTTGTTTGCTTTTTCTTAACTCGATAAAACAAACTTCATTGGATATTTACTAAATCTATACCGACATACACAACAGAGGAAACTTCTCAACGGTCAGCGATAAAACCGGTGAAGTAGCTTACCATAAACTGATTCAACTTGAATGCAAACATATTGTTATTTAAAAATGAATATATAAAAAGCACAGTGAACTGTGTTGAGGCTTTTCTAGACCCTCACGCTCCACTTCTCAATACATGACTTTGTTAACATAATTTTTTTTTATAAAATTTATGAAAAATGTTATGAAAACAACCTTGAAAGACCTTCGGAAAGTATGAATAACCCTTGCTCGAGTCAGTGCTTTACTGGAGTCTGGAAAATGTCTGAGCAGGGCCAGGAAGATGACAGTCCAGGTCAGTTTATTAGGCTGTAGTACGATACAACCAGGCTTGAAAATAAACATCAGTATCATCTGCAAACATGTTTGTTTTTTAGGCCTAATACAGTTTCTTTAATGCTAAACTTGGTCAATTTCCTACTTTTTTTGCACACACTGCACATATGGTCAGGTACAAGGACTGAACTGAAAATGTAGATGGAGAGCAGCAAATGTTCAAAGAATTATAAAAGAATTACACTCTGGGTGCTTGGAAGCAAAGTGCACATATGTTGAGGATAAAAACGCCTTTAACTTTCCGTCTATAACAGGCAGGGATCACCAACCTTTTTGAAACAGAGCTGCTTCGTTGGTGTTGTGTCATACGAAGGGCTACCAGTATTGACCTTTGAACTTTGATGAGTCAGAGTTCACCTTAACTTTATGTAAAATAATACATTTTTCATGCTTTGTTATATTGTCATCTTTAAATCTATATAAATGCAAGTGTGAGAAAACAGGAAGAGTAACCGTATAAAATAATGTTTTAGATGCAGCTCACTGGTGGATTGTGCTTTTTTTTTTTTAGAACAGGTTCGTGGGCCCCACATGTGGTCCTTAGAGGCTACTGGTGGGAACCATGTTGGTGTCCCCTGCTCTGTACTAAAGCTAGTATACAAACCTGACTCCAGCTCTCTTGACCTTACAGATCGAGGAGATCTTCAAGAAGCACAACCACGGCTTCATGTGGAACGAGCATCTGGGCTACATCCTGACCTGCCCCTCTAACCTGGGAACCGGGCTGCGTGGCGGCGTGCACGTCAAGCTGCCCAAGCTCAGCACACACGCCAAGTTTGAGGAGATCCTGACCAGACTGCGCCTGCAGAAACGTGGCACAGGTACAGGAACGGTCTCCGTTCTCCCGCTGGGCTGGAGGAGCCAGGGTCTGCCGTGAGTGCTTCTTCATCCACTCCCTCTTTCTCCCTCCAGGCGGTGTGGACACAGCCTCCGTGGGCGGCGTGTTCGACATCTCCAACGCTGACCGTCTGGGCTCCTCCGAGGTGGATCAGGTGCAGCTGGTGGTCGACGGCGTGAAGCTCATGGTGGAGATGGAGAAGAAGCTGGAGAAGGGAGAGTCCATCGACGGCATGATCCCCGCTCAGAAGTAAAGCGGACAGACGACCCATGACTGAATGACTGTCTGTGTTTATTTTTTTTATTTTATAAAAAAATGAACGTGTAGCCTCGTTGTAAAGTTATTTTCCTGGTTTGGGCCAAGCGGCTACTTCCTGCTGACTTTTTATTTTCCACCCAAAGACACTCCGCTTGCCCTTCCGCTCCTCCCTTTCTTACTTCTGTTTGCCTTTTCTCTCCCATTCATCTAACTTCTTCAAACTGAAGTCATCTTCCTATCTCTGTAACATCCTGGGATCAACCTATGCATAGTCTGGTCGTGGCTATGTGTATGCCAAAACTTTTTTTTGGTTGTAAAATATAACTGGAGTATTAAACAAAGCCCCATGTAACAATCAAATCATCCTGTTTCCGTTTTTCTTCAAACCTCAGATACAGTTTAAATATATTTACACACTGTATAAATCTTTTTTTTTTTTATACATACTGACATTAAATTAGACAGAGACGTCCCCGTTTTAAGTCCGTTATAATTATTTCTATTTTCTAAATGGCAGATTGCTCTAATCATTCCCTCAAATTCACAAGTTTACAAACATTTTAGTATTTTGTAAAGTTGCATCTTAAGCTTTGTGACTTGGGTCGAACATTTGGGGTAATAATTGGCTGGAATATTGGCCCATTCCTCCAGACAGAACCAGGTTTGTCCCGCCTTGTTCACGCAGCACTTTTCACATCAGAACTTTACAACAGCCGCTCCAAAAACACCGTCTTGGTCGTCCCTGGCCCACTTTGTGACTAATCTGGCGGTTCGATTAGGGGGTTGTTGCCCGTTTTGAAGACCCATTTGTGGCCAAGCTTTAACCTCCCAGCTAACGACTCAGGATGTTCTTTCCTCCTGTCACCAATTTTGTGAAATGCACTGGTCCCTCCTGTTGAAAAACACCCCCACATCATGATGCAGTCACCCCTGTGCTTTACAGCTCACTTGCTAGGTTCTGTCTTGGTTGAACATTTCCGGGTTTAGTTTCATCAGCCCACAGGAAAAGGTCAGAAAATTAGGGCGCCTGAATGCCGTTTTGTGTAGTTATAAGAGTAACGGCTTCTTCCTAAGCGAGTGTTGGTACACGCCATTGTTGTGGAGTTAATATACACACTCCAGGACAAAGAACCCGTATCCTTACTAAACTTTTTTTATTCAAATGTCAAACAGTGACAAAAAAAACAGTTATGCTTCTTCTCTAAATATGCATTAAAAAGAAAACAAATATCAGAGGTTGAAAGTTTTTATTTCCATGTCACACGTATTATATCCTTAGAGACATGCAGGACTGCAAGTCAGTCGTTTTCTGGTATCTCAGCCGGTACGTTCAGTAATTTAACGAGATCTGTGGCCCTGAAGCACGGACCCAAACTAGAGTATGAGCGCATCCTCTGGCGCTGAGGCAGAGCTGCAAACAGAAAGAAAATTGCATAACAAGCCCCCAAACTGCAGCTTCACATTTTCAGACGGTTCACCTGAAAACTCCTGCTCCAGAAACAGGAACGTTTCCAGGTCAGTGGTTCAAGACGCTGCAGTTAAGAGTCTGGTACTGTTAGCAGGAAGCTAACAGGAAGCAAATCTTGGTGGATTTCCTCAGAGATGAGCAGTAAAGTGCTTTAAAGAAAGCACAAACTTAAAAAAATAAAAAAATAATAATGGTGAAACGTTTTATCTTAAACATCTGTTGCATCAAAGTGCAGCTGCATTTTGAAGCAGGGATCGGATTGGTTAACAGTCAAACACATGTAATTTTTTTTTTTTATCCAATGGGACAACAGCCTTAATTAGCAGTGCTGGAGTCTGGCCAACAGGAGGGAAAATGTACAGCTTGTATGTCAAAAAGCAAAAAACCGTTGTGAATTTATAGCTTGTGGCAAAACTAATGGAATCAAAGCTCATTGCAGGTTGTTTGGTCATTTTAACTTGAATCTAAAAACAGCAGATCAAAGGAAAAAGGAATTAAAACGTCCAGTCCGAGTCTGCAAATCAGTTAAAAACAGGAAGTGTGCGCCCAACAGGTGAGCTGCCGGGTTAAACAGCAGAAAGGGTTGTAAAAAGGACAAAAAATATCCAAGCAGAGTGAGGATCACAGCAAAGCGTCGGGCCAGAAAACCCGCCCTCTGCCCATCGCCACTGGATGCGAGAGAAAAAATAAATAAAAGTGCCATTAATATAACCGAGCGTCACATCCGACTCTTTTCACTGCAGTCTAAAACATCCTCAGGGTGTCGTGATCCCAGGTTTTTGCCACAGCTCGTAGTTGTTGCATGTAAAGGCTTAAAAAGTGCTCCATCTACATAAACGAGACAGAAAAAAAAAAAATCTAAACTCAAAGGAACCGGATCCAGAGTCCAGTTAGGTCTCGATCGATGGCGATTCTTGGCTTTTGTGGCTGCTTACAGAAACGTGAGCGATGGCTTCAGAGCTAAAAGCTCCCTGCTGGGTTTTTAAAACATATTATTCAGGGAATTGGTTTTCTATAGTTTTACAATGAAATATGAAACCAACCGAATCCTGTTTACCGTTTCCTTGGTAAATCATTTGGTGTCATAAAAGTAATTTTATAACAATAACGAACTTGGGGGCCTGATTCATCATTGAAACCTTCAGGTCTGGAGGGAAGTGAAGTAAATCAGATTGGACCTCTTTTTTATTTTTTTTATTTTTTATTTGGCGGTTTTGTCCGCTCACCTGCCAGCTACAGTTATGGTAAAAATAAAGTACACCCTCTTTCTACTCTAGATTCTTTATTATCGGGACATAATAAAGCGATCTGTTGCTTAATGGGTCAGGAGTTGACACAAAGACGAGCCCACAATGAAGAGGCTGTGTGTGGAGAAACTAAACGCACCTTTGCTGTTTGCAGAGAATCTGAAGGGAATTAGCAGCAAGGAGGACCTGATGAAATTTCCTTCATTAACTGATCCTCATACATGAGGAAAAACCTCATTAAAAGCAGCAGTTTTGGCTCTTTAAGGCAAAGCAATGACTTGTCGTCAGTCAGTCTGGGAAAGAGCACAAGGTCCTGTTTTTATTCCACGAAGAGGAATATTGTTCACAAACGGGAAACATTTAAAAATGGCGAGTAGTCAACATAAAAACTAATTCACCCCAAGGTGGTTGTGGTAATGTTTATAGATTAGAAATGACCCAAAAGCTCAGATGTAGAAATGAAACGCCTCATTGAGGACGATAAATGCTGAAGTTCACGACAGGCAGAGCTGAATAGTAACTAGTTACATTTACTCAGTTACATTTACTTGAGTAACTTTTTCAAAAAGTTTACTTTTAGGAGTATTTGTACTGCACTGTACTTTTTACTTTTACTTTACTAAATATTATTACTGAAGTATCGCTACTCTTATTGAGTCAAATTTCTGGCTACTCTACCTGCTGTGAGTAACTTGTTTTAATCAAAAATTAACCAGAGAGATAAAAACCTAGATTTATGTTAAAGTGAGACTTCTTAGCTTTATTATTTTAATGTTACTTTCTATCTGCTGAGCTCATTAAGCCATTTGGAGATTTAATGAGCGTAAAGTAAACAGTAGATTTTCTCATTGGAAGTACTTTTCACTGTTCTAACATACTATATATACATTAACTGCTGCAAGTATTGCTTTCAAGTTTAATGTTAAAAAGAAAATTATTTGGAAGTGTTTATTTTAGTGAATGTTTTGTCTTTAAAATACCAGAATTTGCACATAACCTGTCTGTACGATTACAAAATTTTGAAATATTAAATCATCAGCTGTTATGATAAGTTACTCATTACTTCAGTAACCTTCTTACCGAAACCTTTTTAACTCTTACTTGAGTAATTTCTTGCCTGACAACCTTTTACTTGAATAAACATGTGCATCAGCAGTGCTACTCTTACGTGAGTAAAATGTTTTAGCTACTCTGCTCTCCTCTGACGACAGGACAGGTTGGAAAAACGTGAACAGGTAAGGATCGACAAAGCTGATGGAGAAAACCTTTATTGTTTTGTTAATAAATAAAAAAAAATCCTGAGGCAAAACTTAGGTTTGCAAAGTTGCATCCGAACGTAATTCAGGACTTCTGCTTGTGACACAGATGAAACCAAAGCAGAGATATTTGGAGAAACCCAATCACAGCGTAGCAGCCTGAACGGCTCATAGAAACTGCCAAGCACGGCGGTGGAGGGGTGATGGTGCGGGCTGGTGTGGGGGCCACATGACTTGGACATTTAGTAATTTAGTCCACCATGAACTCTGCTGAAGCCCGGAGTCAAATGTGAGGCCGGCTGAAGGTTGCAAGCACGACTACAGAGTTACTGACGCGCCTACAAGCTACTGAATCACCGGGTGTTTTCCTCAACACTGCTTTTCCATCTTGGCTTCATATTGATTGTGTGTAAAGACCTGAACATTGCGACTATGAGGCAATACGTAAAACCCCAGACCTGAAAGAGGGTGTACTTTCTTTTTACCACAACTGCATCAACACAGCAGAGGGCATGAAGCAAGCATTTCAGCAGGAAGGCTGAAGAACAGCTAAAACCCAGACAGAGAGGAAACATGAGGCTACGCTTCATTTAGTCTGTTGGCAGTCCCTGCATTTCTGCATGTCGCCCCCTAGAGGCCGGAGGTTTCCTCTGCGACTTCTGCATGTCGCCCCCTAGAGGCCGGAGGTTTCCTCTGCGACTTCTGCTTCCGACATTGACAATAATCGTCAACGACTCCCTAATTTAAAAGCACTAAGCAAGGAAAATAAACTTATTACACAGGAAATTAAAAAATAAAACATATTTAAATAGCAGCTCTTTAAAAAGGAATGGTGACAGACAACAGAAACAACAACAGGTTACCATTCTCCATCATCCCCAGCAACAACAACCTGAAGTTAAATCTGAACATGTGAAAAAAAAACGAAACAAAGCCCAACTCTACGGCCTCCAGCTATGGGGGTGTGGGTGTGCGCTCAGCAGGGACAGCGGGTCACAGGGTCAGCTTTAGTCTGTTGCATTTTTGCAGCCATCCGCCCGGCTGAGAGTGGGGACGTCTGAAAGCTGAGGGTCTTATGGTGGAGGTGAGGCATTGTGAGATGATGTGGAGCCCACGGAGGAAGAGACGAAGGACTTTGTTTCTGTTCTTCCTCCTCTTTTCTCAGTCTGTCACCTACCTGCCTCACCTCTGAGCTCTAGCTCTTTGGACACTTTGGCGGCGATGTCTCTAAAGGCTAGTGGCGCCCCCCACAGGCGCCTGAACTTCACACCGCTCAGGCCCTGCCCGCTGGGCAGCTGGCAGACCTCGGCCTCGAAGGCCACGCGAGCGCCGGCTGCTCCATGGGTGCAGGACAGGAGGAAAGGCCCGGCCAGGTGGACCTGGCAGCCGCAGCCCTGCGCGGCCTCTCGCAGCGCCAGCACCACCTCGGCCGGGTCCCGGGGGCTCCGGACCCTCACATCCCATCCGCATCTGGGGGTCCGGGGCTCGGCCGCTTTCTGATTCCCAGATAGATGGCGACTAGGAGGGGGAGAAGGAAGAGGCGTGATTCACATGAAGAAGGGATGTAGAGAGGATGAGAGAGGAGGGGGGAGGGCAGGTTTGTATGAAAGCAATGAAATTAAGTTAAGATCAAGGAGTCAAGGGATGGAAATCAATGTGTGGTTGAATAAGTGGGAAGAGAGGAGAGAAAAGCAATATGAGACACCGATGAGTTGGATTTTCTGCCTTCCTATGATGGGTAAATTTATATGTTCCTGTCAAATAATAATTCCTCCCTTTAATTCGAAGATACATTTCTCAAGTGGTTTGGAAAAGCCTGTTGAGAATAAAAACTCCTGTTCACACATCAAGTTTCTGTTCAAATGAGACTCTTCCACCACTAATGTGACCCATTCAACTGTAGGACAGGAAACACTTAAATGTAACTATAACAATAACGCTTTATTTAAGGGTGTAGTTGGGAATCCTGTTCAGAAACACTTTTTGTTATACTGCGTAAAATCATCCTGAAAGGAGTTATGTATTCAGAAAAAGGAGGTTAAAAAAATCGTTCACTGTGGAGCTGCAGGCCTCTAAAAACTCTCTGCTGTTAGCTTAGCGGTTAGCTTCGGTGTTAGCCATTCATTTTGCTCGTTCATGTTTATGAGTAGAAGAGGAAGGCCTCAGTAGAAAGAAATAAGATCAGAGTGGATTTGGGAGCGGAAGAGCGGTAAGTCGGTCTTGCGCAGCTATTCAAAAAAGGACTTGGGGAAAAATTGCCAACTTTACCTTTAAGCACCTTTTGATTAAAATTATTTTTTTTCCCAGTCTTTTCTAAGCTCAACTTTCCAAAGTTCCCAGTTCTTCGCGTCCACCTTAAAATATGAAACGCTGATTGTTCACAGTAAATTTATGGCAAATCTGTCTACAGCGGGTGGGCTTTAAATACGTTGTCTGTGAACACAAGAAACAGGAAGGAAAGAAAGGAAAGAGGACACTAGGAAGGAAGGAACAAAGGAAACAGGAACCACAAGGAGTTAAAGACCAAAGGATGCAAGGACAGAACAGGAAGACACAAAAAGAAAGGAAGGAATAGAGGACACAGGAAACACAAGGTTCTATTCTGCCAATGGAATAAGATTTTTGCACTTAAAATAGGAACAACTCGTCTCCATCATCTTATTTCAAGTGAATAGATCTAATTATCTTATTTTAGGGGTAAAAATACTCATTTCATCGACAGATCATCTTATTTACCTCTTCAAATCAAGGACAAATACACTAATTTCAAGAAAATCTAGCTTAGTTTTGGTTCCATTTTTGCAGTGTATTTCACTATAAATGATGGCAAGAACACTGTTGAAGTATGTTAACTCAAAGTATTAGTTTAAGGCTGTGTGAACTTATTCAAGCATTATTTCCCTCTAACCGATCGGATGGTCAGATTGTACGGGATATTTGTCACATTAGAGGTAGAAAAGTGATTCATTATTGACTTGTTGGTTTGCGTTACAAAAATCTGGCCTTTAATTGTGATCTATACACAGTTTATACCCATCAGAAATGCAGATTTATAACAGTTCTTCTATAATAACACCGACTAATAGCACACACAAAAAAACACTCATTTGGAAACCCTGCTACACTGCAAAAAGGGAACTCAAATTAAGTAAAATTTTCTTGAAATTTTTGTATTTTTCCTTGATTTGAGCAAGTAAATAAGACTATTTACCAATGGAATAAGATTTTTGCACTTAATAATAAGAATAATTCATCTCCATCATCTTATTTCAAGTGCAGGATATCTTATCTTATTTTAGGGGTAAAAATAATCATCCCATTGACAAATAGTCTTATTTAGCTGTTCAAATCGAGGAAAAATACACTAATTTCAATAAAATTTTACTTTTGCTTTTAGCTCCCTTTTTGCAGTGTAGGCAGGCCAGACAGAAACAATCATCAGTGCTACATGCAGGAATCATCTACAACAGGGAGCCACGTTCAGAGTCTACGTCTACACCACAGTCTGCATAGATGACGTCGACCTGCCGCCGTTTTACCTGCAGCTCTTAACCTGAGACGGGACCGGAGCGGCTGAGGCTGAGAGGAGCACACGAGATCTTCAGTGACACAGCGATAAACTATGAATTACCAGCCACAGATACGGAGGCTAATGGTAAAAGATGCCAGGGATCATGCCAGACCTGAGCAGGCAACATTCATACGTCCGTTGTGCTTTGTTTTGTGAGCATAATCAGGTCATTTATTTACAGATTGGGAGCAGAGATGCACCGAAATCAGATCCGTTGATTTTCCCCAGCTCCAGTGTAAGGAAAACTTTGTCGATTTTAGCCGACCGAATTTCACCACAATGGGAAGATATCGACACAAAGCTACTTTTTAAGACTTAGACTAGACTTAGACTTAGACTTTCTTTATTGTCATTTTGTATACACAGAGTGCATACAGAACGAAATTTCGTTTTTCACACAGCTCAGAAATATTGCAGTAACTCTACAGGATACCTTGCAGTGAAAAAGTAAAGGAGTAATATCTATAGAAAATATATTAAACATTGTATTTGGATGAAAAAAATAGGTAATTTCAAACAGATTTGGGGTCATTTAGTCACCTGACAAGGAAGCTTGAGAAACTGATCTAACCATTTTTATGAACATTTATGGCCTAAACTAGCAAAGCACAACACTAACCCAATGTTAAACTGCAGGAAGGACATCTAACTTTTAATAAAAACGTCCATTATCCCAATGTTCAAGGGCTCCACCCGTGGTTAAAAGTTGCTCTTATGGGATGTGGAGTAGAGGTCGGCCGATATTTTGGGCCGATATTTGCGTGCGTTCCTCGATCTATTAGCACACTCAGGTTCAGATCGTTATTTCTTTTTATTTATTTATTTTTTGTTGTATTGCTGTTTACAAATATTCTCAGGAAGGTCATTTGGATTACAAAGGCCCCCTGCTGCTACATAAAGAGCACAAAAATTTAACTGTGAAGTTTGTTTTTATTGTTACATATTTAAATGTTCTACATTGTTTTGCCATCCATTTTTTATATATTGTTTCTTTTTTTGTTGTTGCTTAAATTGAGACATTTGTTAGTATAGTGTCATTTTTACTATATAAATGGGGTAAGAAAAAGCAATATTGTCAGCAGATATCGGGAATCGGTTGGACCGACGTCAAAATAATCGGTATCGGCATTGGCCTTAAGAAACCTGTATCGGTCGAGCTCTAATGTGGAGTCAACGATGCTCATATTTCCAACCAGAAAACCCACTTTGTCCAAATGCCTCTGAAGGATTTTAACAATTAGCTGTAACACAGAGACACTGCGCTGGAAGAAAACCCAAACAGGTACTCACCTTGTGACCGGAGATCTGCTGATTCTCTCAGGTTGGTCTGTGACCCTCAAGAAGAAGAAGAAAAAAAGGACCCATTAGGAATCAACCATAAAATCATCTCCCTCCAACAAATCCCAGCGTCCTCAGAAGCCGCTCTACTTTTCTGCACCAATTACAACACAGAGCAGGACAACGCCAACCCCTCAAACCCCAGACGGCTCGTCGGCACCCGGCGCCGCTCTGAAACACTGGATGGAGGCGAAACAACGAGAAAACACCAAAGTGAAGCAGGTGAGAAGGTTGGATGGGGTGGGACTGAGGTGAAACCACAACACAGGGAGATAATTAAACAGACAGTATGCTTGTGTGTGTGTGTGTGTGTCTCGTTTATGTTACCTAATTAGGACCTTTTCTGGTACATTTGCTAACCTTCTGAGGACCAATAGGCCTTTGAAGTCCAATGTCTGCTCCCCACGTGGCCGGCACCCATGGCTACAGTGAGACGCGTTAAATCTAGACCGGCACTGCAAAAAGGGAACTAAAGTAAGTAAAATTTTCTTAAACTTTGTATATTTTCCCTTGAGTTGAGCAGCTAAATAATAGTATTTGCCAGTGGAATGAATATATTTACCCCTAAAATAAGATAATTAGATATCCTGCACTTGAAATAAGATAATGGTGATGAAATGTTCTTATTTTAAGTGCAAAACTCTTATTCCATTGGCAAATATTGTTTTTTTAGCTGCTCAAATCAAGGAAAAATACACTAATTTCCAGAAAATTTCACTTACTTTTAGTTCCCTTTTTGTAGCGAGGGATTGTCGCTGCACAGTCAATACTATTATTCAAATTAGAACAATTTATGATAGAAGCAAAAGGCAAAAACCAGACGTGAGAAACAGTGAGTCTGAAGACGTAGCACAAGAAGATGTCAGAGAGGGGACACGCACACCAATTACAGGTGTTTCCAGCTAAAAGACCAAACGTGTGCAAAGTGAGCACAGACACTTTCAAGAGAAATGGACGGATTCTTATTTGCTCCTCCAGACACAAAAACCCTTCGCTTAGCGCGCAAACTGACTGGCTTCAAGCGACGCGACTTGGGCCGACATTTCAAAGCAACACACCCAAAGGTCGGATGAACGTATCCTCGCTCACACCCACCGTCACGCAGCCCCGCCCTGACAGCCGAGCCACGCCTCAAAGTGAAATAAGTGAGCTGCAGACAAATGGCCGTCCTCCAAGTGGAAGTCGGAGGCGTCGGGTCGCCTCTGCGGACTCTCACGCTTTGAAGCCACTTGATCAGAAAAGTAACGTCTTCCTTTAGGAGCACAAACATCCGAGAGAAAACGGAGAAACCGACTGACCCTGAACTTAGCTTAGCGCTTCCTCTCATCATCAAACACAGCCAACACAGCTGTGTTTCTTTATTCTTTGTAAGTTGGACCGATTTATTAGTTTTTTTTTAATTAATTTGTCTGATTGAGTTGACATATTGTGGCTCTTTTAAAAAAAAAAATAGTGTGGATCACTAGGATCAGGTCTAGAGGTATGGTGTTAATTCGGTTTAAGCCTGTACAGGTAACCAAATGGTGACTAAGATGAATGGAGGTCAATACAAAGTCCCAGAAACCCAAACTTGTGCTTTACAGCTGTTGGCTGGTCATAAATCAAACATGAATCACAAAATATCGTAAATTAAATTTTAACATTTTTTAAAAACTTCTATCAAAACATTTCTTCTTAAAATACATATTTCTTGTAAGTTTTACTAATTTTTTAAATTAGCACGATTAAAGAAAAAAAGCCTACTAGTCTGTATGATGTGTATATATATAATTGTGTATTTGTTTTGTGAATTTTGGATCAAAAACATTGTTGTTAAACTGGAAGGTACTTTAAGTTACTTTAAGTGCAATTAGATGGAAAAGGGGTATGAAAAATAAGTTTTACTTCTTCATACCCCTTTTCAGACAACTTACATTAATCAATAATCAATGTCAGATATCAGGGTGAATATACCTGATATATTTAGAGGAAGATTTTGTTTATCTCATTTCTATTTATGTTCAAATGATTAAATTGAATTGGAACAGAAAATTTAATCTAATGTTTACCAATTACTTTTTATGTGGTACTTGGTTGTTTGTTTGAAGTATTTCTGAAATTGATTTATTTTTTCATTATTTGTTAATTTCTGAAATTGATATTTTTATTATTATTTGTTAAATGTGTTTAATTTGTTAATTGTCTGAAATAAATTCCTTTCATTCATTCATTCATTCATTCATTCGTTCATTCATTCGTTCATTCATTCATTCATTCATTCAAAATGATCAAATATTTATAGATGTATCTAAAGATAATCGCTTTTCAAGTTTAACAGTTTAATCTACTAGAAATTCCTTTTTTTGTGGAACTAGATAGATTGATTTGAATAATAATAGGAAAATAAGTAATAAATAACAAGCTGTTGAGAGAATGCACTTCTAATATTTGATCACTAGGTGGCGCAAATGTTTTATTTTTTGTTTAAAGGGATGGTCGCCTCAATTTGTGCTTTTCTTCCCCCCCAGATTAGATGACATGAAGGACAATTTATCTATCAGCTGTTGTTTTTTTGTTATCAGTGACAACCGCCTCAGACAGTGTGTTTAACTCGGAGCCTAAACAATCATCAATAACTGTGTGAAATCTGAATAACTGCAGCGAACAGTCAGGGAAGCTTTTCCAGCCGAATCAGGAGCGCCAAGACCCCCAAACTAGCGAAAAATCCTTCCCTCCCCACATTGTGAAAACTCTTATAAACCAGTTTGAATGAAGACTTTAAAGTAAGAAACCTTCTAGCTTTTCCCTCAAAACTTATAGATGCACTAATGTTCACAGTATTTATGATAAATTAATAGTCTCCCGAATGTGGAGCGACAGACTGGACATTTAGCCATGGTCAAAAAGAAGGAGCCCCCCAGGTTCTAATAGAATGGCTTCTAACATTATTTAGATCTGATCCACGATGTCGTTAATAAACCAAGGCGAGGCTAACACCAGAAAGCTGCGCGTGTGACAAACTAAGCGCAGCCTTGCAGCTTCAATAGGATTTAAAAGGGAAAGGAGCAGCCATGTGATGATAACTAAATGTAATTAATTATCTGATTAGTTGTGGCTCTGGAGTGTTCAGGTGTCTGAGTTGACACAACGCCAGGGCGGAAAGAAAGCAGCAATGACCTCAGAGAGGCAACGGTTGCTGGTCAGAAATCTGAAAAGGGTTTAAGGAGCAATTTTCAGAGCAATCTGAGGTGCATCAGATCATACAGGGAGAAATATTCACCAAACCGTGCAATACTCAGAGAAAAAGACTCCAGTAGGGCTGGGCGATACCGACAAAAAAATAATATCTATATTTTTAGGCTGAATGCAGATACACAATATTTATCTTGCTATGCTTTTCTTTTCATAAAGTAATTATAAAAAGGCGTCTCTGAGTCAAAGCTTTATCCCAAATGGCTCACAGGCACATTTTTTTTTAACAAAACAGCTGTAGATAAATATGAGAAACAGCTAAAAAAATAACCTGCTGGAATACATAAAAGTTGGTTAAAAAAATTTAACGACACAAAGACCATCTCAATCAAACTATATAGTCTTCTTAAAAAATACTATATAGACATATTGTCCAGCCCCGGGTTGCAGTTTGCATGTTTAATGTTAAAGTTTAAGGCAGAACAGCTGCAAGAACCCTGGATAAGCACAGAAAGTCGCTTCTCTCTAAACCGAAACGGCAGCACGACTTAGCAGAGGTGGGGACTTGATAACGGGACTCGGTTACGTTAGAAAATACACGTGACTCGATTTTTACTTGAATATTGATGACTTGGACGTCTTTACTTGAAACGGCTAGATGCTCTGGGTAAAAAACACATGTTACAGAGCCCGTCCCAGCAGCTAACTAGTGAAACACCAGCTATGTTCACATTGACAAAAACAATCCGAATAAGGGCCGACTGGAATAAAAATGCGTCGTGTAAACAAGCCAATTGGAATAAAATTTGAATCCCAACGAGAGGGGTGGTTCATGCCGATTGATAATCCGATCAACCTGCATATAAAAGACCTGGTGAAGGTCACTAATGATATTCTCATGGCCTCAGATAATGGACTTGTGTCTGTACTTGTCCTGTTAGATCTTAGTGCTGCATTTGATACAGTTGATCACAATATTCTCCTACAAAGACTTGAACATACTGTAGGGATTAAGGGGAAAGCATTAGGCTGGTTTAAATCTTATCTGTCGGACAGATTCCAGTTTGTTCATGTTAATAATAAATCTTCCTCAAACTCTAGGGTCACCTGTGGAGTACCACAGGGTTCAGTCCTTGGACCAATTCTCTTTACTATATATATGCTTCCGATCGGCAAAATTATCAGACAGCATGGGATTAATTTCCACTGTTATGCTGATGACACTCAGCTATATCTATCCATAAATCCTGATGAATCCAATCAATTACTTCGACTGCAGTCATGTCTTGATGACATCAAAATCTGGATGACTTTAAATTTCCTGCATCTAAATTCTGACAAGACCGAAGTTGTAATCTTTGGGCCAGAGTCCTCAAAAAATAAACTTCTTAACCAATCACTTAATCTGGATGACATTAACTTGGCCTCTGGTAATAAAGTAAAAAACCTTGGTGTTATTTTTGACCAAGACATGTCATTTAAATCCCATATTAAACAGGTTTCCAGAGTTTCCTTTTTTCACCTCAGGAATATCGCCAAAATTAGAAACATTCTGTCCAGGAGTGATGCTGAAAAACTAGTCCATGCATTTGTTACTTCAAGGCTGGACTATTGTAATTCTTTACTATCAGGAAGTCCACAAAATGCAATTCAAAGTCTCCAGCTTATCCAAAATGCTGCAGCAAGAGTTCTGATGAAAATCAACAAGAGGGATCATATTTCTCCAATTTTAGCTTCCCTTCATTGGCTTCCTGTTAAATCAAGAATAGAATTTAAAATTCTTCTTCTAACGTATAAAGCCCTTAATAATCAAGCTCCATCATATATCAGAGCTCTGATTACCCCGTATGTTCCTAACAGAGCACTTCGCTCTCAGACTGCAGGTCTGCTGGTGGTTCCTAGAGTCTCTAAAAGTAGAATGGGAGGCAGATCCTTTAGCTATCAGGCTCCTCTCCTGTGGAACCAACTCCCAGTTTTGGTCCGTGAAGCAGACACCCTGTCTACTTTTAAGACTAATCTTAAAACTTTCCTTTTTGACAAAGCTTATAACTAGAGTGGCTCATGTTACTCTGAGCTACCTTTATAGTTTTGCTGCTATAGGCTTAGGCTACTGGAGGACATCAGGGTCTAATTTTCTCACTCTACTGATTTTTACTGTTCTCCAGTCTACTGTTCTCCAGATTTGCATTGCATTACATTGAAATGACTGTTGTCATTTCAGCTTTTAACTTTTTGTTCTCTCTCTTTTTTCTTCATAGTAGGCACACCTGGTCTGACGTTCTGTTGACTGTGAAATCATCCAGGGAGGACAGATCACCGACTATTACCATCTAATGTAGAACAGATTACTAGATCAATGTGTGCTTCTGTGCTTTTTTGTCTCTCTTGTTGTGTCTCTGCTCTGTCTTCTGTAACCCCAGTCGGTCGAGGCAGATGACCGTTCATACTGAGCCCGGTTCTGCCGGAGGTTTTTTTTTCCCGTTAATGGGTGGTTTTTCTTCCCACTGTCGCTTCATGCTTGCTCAGTATGAGGGATTGCAGCAAAGCCATGTACAATGCAGACGACTCTCCCTGTGGCTCTACGGTCCCCCAGGAGTGAATGCTGCTTGTCGGGACTTTGATGCAATCAACTGGTTTCCTTATATAGGACATTTTGACCAATCTGTATAATCTGACCCAATCTGTATAATATGATTGAACTTGATTTTGTAAAGTGCCTTGAGATGACATGTTTCATGATTTGGCGCTATATAAATAAAATTGAATTGAATTGAATTGAATATAAACGCTGGTGTGCTCGAGTGCGCGTGTTCGCCCGACGTAAACATGACATATTTCTGCGCTGGCGAGTGGCGGAAATACGTCTGGAAGCAAAACTGTCAGGGTTCCCGATAAACCTTTGTGTTCGAAAAAGTAAAAGAGCTCAAAATTGTTGCTTTACTCAGAAACGTTTCAATTAGATCTGTTGATTTAATTAGAACATCGTGTAAGTCCAGCCTGGCAGACAAACAAACTCGTATAATACTGCTTTGTTTGCTATTTCTTGTTGTTTAGCAAGGACAGAAGTTCTTCTTCTGTGTTTTTTTTTTTTTTTTAGGGGAATTTGATTACTGCGCATGTCAGAGTGGATCTATTCTGAATAAAGCCAGGTGCATAGAAACGCACATTATAATTGGATTAATTGTGTGCCTATATAAATGCCACAATCCTATTATTAAATCCGAATACATTTTAATCCAATCGTGAAATTTTGTGCATGTAAATAATAGCTACTGACTAGAGGCGTTTCTTTAGATGCTTTGCGACGTTTAAACAAAACACTGTTTTAGCTGTTTGAGCGTGTATTCTCTGCATTTTCTTCATTTCCTTTTTAATGACTTGAAATTTAAAGGACTTGGTGTCGACTCAGGACTCTCAGCTGAGACTTGCCAGCCTTGACTTTAAAGACTTGAGACAAACTTGGAAATAATGACTTGATCCCACCTTTTTTTTTTTTCCCCACCCGACGACTTCCTTTTTTATTATGCGTTGATTCACAAAACTTAGATTTTTACAGAGGATTTAAAAAAAAAAAAAAAAGATGAAAAGAAAAGACAGAAAGTAATGGCAGTGTCAAGAGACCGCCTTTCTGTAACTTAAAGAAGAGCCGAGTATGATCCGTGTTTCAGAGAAGGATAAACTCTGGTTACATAACTAATCCTGATTTAAACCAGCAGCGACGGCGGGTCAGTAAGTCAGGGTGACTGTAACAGAGCGGGATGATTCTCGCTCCTGCACAGAGCTCAGACATATGCTGCGTGCTTTAAATGTCGCAGGTCCAAGGCCGGAGAGCTGCAGACGGACATCTACATGTGCAAAACGGCCATTTTCTGGAGGTATTAAGGCTTTTTATTCTCTGTGACTCAACTAGAAACTAAAAAATTACATCTAAATCTGAAACAATCTAAAACAAATTCAGTATTTTTCCCCCTAAAAAAAATAAATAAATAAATAAATAAATAAAGTTTGCACACAAAATATTACAGGATTTTCTATTGAAGACGAGGAAGAAGAGTTAATCAGCTTCAGGTAACATTTTGCGACTCAATTAACCAAAAAAATATGGACGGAAACTTTAGGAATGATCAGTTGGAGGCAAAAAAAGAGCAAGAGATTACTGCTGCACAATAATCTGTGAACCTGTGTTCACTTTTGGTGGGGGGGCTAGTACGAGGAGGGGGGGTAGCACTATGGCTGCCCACATATCTGCTTCGATTTAACCAAGTTGCGACAGGCTGGAGAGGTTGATTATGCAATGCGAAGGTGAAGATGTTACTCCTTCATAATTCGCTCCCTTTGGAGCAGAAGCCCAAAGTACCGTATCTGGGAATCATGTCACTCCCAACCTATCCGTGTTCCAGATTCAAGTCGGGAACAAACCACTGGAATTTGCTCATTTCTGTGCTAATATTAGCGACATGAGCTGTTAATTATGCATGAGGGATTGCTGCAAAGCCAATATCGGCTTCAGGAATCCCCCTCCCCCCCAAAAAAATAAAAACCAGCAGCAAATATCGGGAATCAGTTAGACTAAAGTCAAAATAATCGGCATCAGCATCGGCCTAAAAAACACCGTATCGGCCGATGTCTAATATTTTTGGTTTGCACACGCGTTACACCCCTAATAGCCACATCGGCACCACGTCAGGTTGCAGCTAGCAGGACGCCATTGCCACGATGGTGCCGTAGCCTCGGCTACAACGCCATCGCTGCATAAAATTACAGCTAACTAAGCCAGACCGGTACACGCAGACCACCCTGGACCCCGATATGCTGCCACTGTGATAATAAACCGTCCTGACCCTAATTCTCTGCATGCTCCGATGATCCAGCCACAGGAAAAGCCACGCATACTGAAATGTACTGTCGACTGTTTCAGGTTGAAAAGCTTTTTCCTCACTTACTGAAATCTGCCAACCCCCCCCCCTGGTCCCTCTGGTTACCCCGAGTCTTCAAACACACGATGCACGTTTATGTGACTCAAAATGAAACTGTTTACACAGACCTGCCTCATGAGACATCTAGTTTCTGACTGCTGAGGGTTGACATCTACTCCATGATATCTGACTAAATCCATCATTTGACAACAAACAGTCCTGCATTAGTAGCTTTTGTTGTTGTTGTTGTTGTTGTTGCTGTAAGGCGGTGGTGGCGCTGCAGCAAGCCGGGCCAGCAGAGGCGCAGACAGACAGAGAGACACACAAACAGACGGGCAGGAAGCTGCAAACAGGCAGCTGTGAGGTGAAGCTGTTCTACAGGAAGAAACGACCGGAGCCACACGGGTTAAACATCAAGTTTCCACCACAGGACAATCGGGTCTGAAAGGTCGCAGCTGGCCCTGAACGCAGCCGAACTAACGTTAAAGGCGCATATATGTGCAGTCGTGTCTTCTGGGATTAGCAGAGAGAGATTAACAAAAAGAACGACTTGATGGTTCGATTAATTACGCAGCTTCTCGGCTGCCATATTTAACGATCTGCCATTTGTGAGGCTTTATCCCTTTTCCACACGCTGAAATATGAAGCACTGCGGGGCTAAAATGACCGGCAGCCTACCTCCTGTAAGAGGTCAGGCACAGGAGAGACAATCAGGTGAAAAGCCGTGAAAAAGCTGCCAAAGCCCAAAGAAACACACTGCAGGAAGGGAACTAGAATTCAGTAAAATTTTCTTGAAATTAGTGCATTTGCCCTTGATTTGAGCGAGTAAATAAGATGGTCTGCTAATAGAGTAAGATTCTGCACTTAAAATAGGAACAATTCATCTCTATCATCTTATTTCAAGTGCACTCTATCTAATGATCTTATTTTAGGGGTTAAAATACTCGTTCCATTGGCAAATAATCTTATTTACCTGCTCAAATCAAGGGGAAATACACTCATTTGAAGAAGATTTTACTTACTTTTAGTTGCCTTTTTGCAGTGTAGAAACCAAAAGAGGCACGACTGGAGATGTTTGCATGATAACGGAGAACATTTAGGACCAGGTGATTTAATAAGAACTATTTAAGGTAAATCCTGGTACCTTTAGGCTTTCACAGACTCTCGTATATTTGCAGCAGAACCTGAACTAAAAGCAGGGGCTTAACATTTCCTACATGTAAAGCAGCTTTACCTCAGGACAAGGCGTCTACGACTGAACCGGGGGCTGCGACGGATGAAGGGAGGGGGACCACAGGGGCAGCGGAGGGGCGGGCAGGCGGACAGACAGACAGATGCAGCCAGAAAACATGGGAAAGGAAGACTTACTAACTGTTTTTGTCCCCTGCGGGAGGGTGCAGCCCGACACGGACTTGTTTGAGCTCGGACGTTTAGAAGGGTCAAGAGTGACCCTGCGAGGCAGGAGGAAGAAAAAGAAGGCGGTGAAGAGAAGATGAGAGGAACGGGAAAGAAAAAGGGGGTCGGGGGGGGGGGGGGGTTAGAGGCAGAAAGAAAGAGAGAAAGCAAAGTGAGAGGGATAACGGAAAGGCAGAGAGTGGGAAGCAAAAGGTAGAAGAATACAATTTAAACAGAAAGGGCAGAAAAATCGGCAGGTGTGATTGAAGAGTTAATAGTTGTTAAAAAAAAAAAACTCAAACAGATAAAGCAACAATAAGCAGCCAAGAACAACAGACCATAAGAAACACACAGCGAGTAGACCTGCGCTGCAGACCCGGGTCAACACAGGTCAAAGGCAGCGGATAGAAATAAACAATATTTTTTAAATCAGATTTTACGCAGGTCACAGTTTACAAGGATGCTGACATGTGCATCACAAACAAGGTCGGCGACGGGTGTCACAACCGGCAAAGACTGACCTACAGCGTTTAAGTTGAGCACGGCTCCTGAGTGGGAAAATATCCCCGCAGTAGGAAATAAACCACAATTATTGGCACCCCTGCTGTTAATATTGTGTGGTGGGGTCCTTAGGAGGGCTTATGGGCGTCTCTGAACACACAGGGAGGGGTCCTGGACCTTATCTGGTGCCATCTGCTCCTCAGCTCATCTCAGGGGGGGTTCCTGTAGGATGGAGGTCATGGAAACGGGCCGGGTTTGAGTCCGGTGATCCGTTTATCGTCAAGTTCGGTGTTCTTACAGAGAGGCGGCCAGAACTGAGTTAAAATAAAAAAAAACTGCTGGTATTTCAAGTGTCTTGCGCCCTAACTGGGTTAACATGGTCCTCAACAGGATCAAAGGGGGGGGGGGGGGGGGGGGGTCAGTCTCTGGCTCAAGTGGAGGAGTTTATGCATCTTGGTAGGATGGAGGAGGAGACGGACGAACGGACGGATCGTCTCCAAACCGGCACTGCTCTTGGTTCTGACCCTCGGCTCTGGTCACGAGGTCTGGATCAGGATGAAGATGCTCAGTCATCCAGGTCATGATCAATCCACAAAAAGGTTTAAAACCCCCCCCCCAAAAAAAACAAACAACTGGACTTCTGAAGCTGAAGACGTTCCGCTTCCCATCCTGGAAGTTCAAAATGTCTGGAGCTCCTCACTAATCCAGACATTTTGAACTGAGAAAGCTTCTTGGATGGGAAGCGAAACGACTTCAGCTTCAGAATAAAAGTCCAGTTGTTTTATTATTTAACCTTTTGTGGATCGGTCTGCATCGGGACAGCAAAATCGAGATCCTGGGGGTTGGGGTGATCTGGGCATCTGATCAGGGGTGTTTCCTCCGTGACCTGATCTCTGATGAGCAGAAGACGGTGGAGGGATGGACTTAACGAGGTTCACGGGGTTTTTTGGAAGAGGAACAGTCTCCATTAGGATCACCGGTGGGTTCGAGGTGTGATTCTCATCAAACCCATTTAAGAATGCAGGTGAAAATCCCGTATTTCGCATGTTTACGCTTCTGACCCGGCCAGCATACGGCCAGCGCTCATTATGCAGCAGTTCTTTAACTTTAGGCTTTGCAGACTGTTTTATTTCACCTCCCTTCCCCTCCTGCTCCCTCTTCAGATCTTTGTGCAGCCTCGTTTCCCTCAGCGGCCACCGGGTCGGAGAGTTGTCCTGGGCAGGCCACTATCTGTCTCAAAGGCAAGTCAAATTTAATTTAAATAGCAAATTTGAAAACAGTAGCTAACGAAAAATGTGCCACAAGGTGTGACATGTAGGTCAAAGCCCAATTGTTTTATTTGATTGCCGTCTTCTGATGTCTTTCCCATCTTGAAGAGTTGCGGACTGAAATGGGTCTTTGTGTCCTTGTCCCTCGTTTAAAAATGCTTTGTTTAAATTTATTTTAGAAGAATTGTTAGAGGTTCCAATAATTGTGGCAGCGGTACAAAAATATTTGGACTTTCCAAACCATTTCATCAACTGTGGAGCTTTCTGCATTTTAAAATAACATTTATTGGCCTGAAGGGTTTCACAAAACAATGGTTTGCAAGTCATGACACCAAGCCAACAGAAACGACTTTAAATGACATTATTCATCTGTCAATTTGATCTAACTCTGTATTTAAACAAATATAGAATCAATAATTTGATCAGGTCAAATATTTAAGTTTGGTTAAACCATTATTTGACCCAGTTTTTAAGGCTGTTTGAAGTTTTTTCTTGTTTAAAGGCTGGTATGTTAGTACTGGTTAAGGAAAGGACTGAAAGAGGCAGCGAGTTAGCTCCATGGCCTTAATGCTAAGGTTTATAACAAGGAACATTAAATACAAACAATAAACAGTCGAAAAATGCTGGCACTGCAGAAATAGTTCATTTTAACCTATAGCCAGATATCAGACGTTCTCCATCTGTTTCCCGCCTGTCAGTAAAAGCTAAGCTCCCCGTTTTCTACGTCAGACCTCCTCCTTTCGTCCCCTTAGCGCCTCCTCTTACTTGCGGGTCAGCTTGGAGGTGATTTTGCTGAGCAGGTTGGAGGGGGCCCGGGTCCTGACGTGGGGCAGCGGGCTGGCGTCGTGAGACGGCGTAGGGGACGCCGGCGGCGCGTGAGACGGAGGACGGCGGTCCCTGATCTGACCTCCGTGGAAAGTGCTCCTCACTGTGGATCCCCTGGAGAGACGGGATGAAAGCGTGGAGGACGAGACCCCGGAGGCGCCGGCGATGCTGTGGGAGGAGGGCGAGGCTGGGGGCAGGCGGTGGGACAGGGTGCTGTAAGACACAGAAGAGGGGGGGGGGTTCAGTTACAGTCATGGGCGTCATAGAGCACACCCTCGTCCGACTCTAGGATTTTATTTAGCCGTATTGATGGCGTTCAAGCTGTAGCAGCGGAAGCTCTTCGCGGTCTGGTAGCTCCTTAATATTATGTTTAAAGTGAACCACCGTGCTTGGCAGCTCTCGAAAAGTCTCTGGGTCATTCAGCTGGACCTCGGCAAAACTAAATCTTTTTAGAGAGCAGCAGCTTTAAAACATCCATACTTGTCCAGCCGGTTCGGTCTGGTTAAAAACTAGAGATGCGATGATGTGGAAATTCGAGCCGATCTCCGATATTATTACTGCTGTTATGGCCGATAACCGATATTTTACCGATATTGTAAACATTTCCCTACCCTTTTAACGCTGTGAAACAACCACCGCCCCATAGACATTGCTTCTCTGCTTCAGTCAAACGCCCCAACAATCCTGCGCTGCAGCACTTATCCCCGTCACATGAAAAAATGGCCGCCCTCTTCTCCTCTCCCGTCCAGAAACACAAACCCAAACAGCACCAACATGAAAATAAGCATAGATTAATATCTAACAAAAGAAAATGACTAAAATGGTCCGATACTGACATTAATGTTGACATATCACGCATCCCTATTCTAAGTTTTAAAGGAGCTATAAGTAATACTGACCCCTTGTGGCTCAAATCGGTACAACAACTTGCACTGCAGAAAACGTGTTGCTGTGAATTTTTTTGTGAATTGTTACGGGTATATAATGTTGTAATCTTTTCTATTTCTCGTCCGCTTCTCTTACTGGCTCTTGGGAACTCTGATTTGATTGGCTAAGGAACCAGGAAGTAAACACGGGCTGCACTCTGAACTAAAGTAGTCCTGGACTGTACCTCTAGGTTTAAAAGGAGAAAAACGTGACTAAGACATTGTTGCTGGAGAGGAATGATTGTTTATAGGGAATGTTACTTCCATCCTGGATGACATGTGAGAATGATTTAGGCTGATTTTACAGTAAATATCTCACTTATTGCTCCTTTAAGATTGAACATGCTTCTCTGAACGTTACACGGTCTGACCAAAGGGCTAAATTGCTGGGAAAATTGGCTTCATCAGGGTTAGAGCAGGCTGGGCATTTATCATATTATTTAACGTTAACCTCAATAATTTCTCATAATGACAGAAATTCGGATTTATCAACAAATTGCTAGTATTTCATCCAACAACCCTTGAAAACTGTTTGTATTGAAAAAAATATAATTTTTAAATTGTTTAGTCATCTGTTGATTCAAAGAGCATCGATAGCTGTCATTAAATTCAAAAACACGATTAACAGCAGTTACTGTATCACATTTAATTGTGTATTTGTGTCCCGACGAAGCAGAGCAGATTCAGAGCACAAACAGAACGCCTTAATACAAAGATAAAGCCCATTTAAGCTCTGTGGTATCTGAGTGAAAAGAGAAGTGATAAATATTCAAATAGAAATTAGTATTTTTATTAACTATGAAAGAGGATTTGTAGACGATGAGCTTTAGTCTTAGGCTCCATAATTTCTGGCGTCTTTACCTCCGATTCCCTTCGTGTCAGTCAACACCTCATCAAACGCATTTCCTGCCATCCTGGGAGGCCCCAGGCTGCTTTTCATAACGCTCTAGATAACACCCACACAGGGTTCAAGCGGGGCAGACCCATTAGATGAAGGAGGAACGAGAGCAGCCGCCGCAGAGCAAAATCGTTTAACGTCAATGCAAACGGGCCGGCTGGTGATCACCAACGGCACCGACGGGGTGAGAGAAAATAACGGCGCTAAACTCAGTTTTCATGCCAAAACAACAAGGCTGCTAATTATTTCTCCCTTTTGAATCAAATGTACCCGTCGGTGGCGTTTAGTTGTTTTCTGAAGCGCAGCAGCAAGAAGTCTGAGAACTCTGAGCGGGTTTCCGGACATTTTGCCAGTGAGAAATCCCGTGGACCTGGTTTCTGAAGAGGACGGAGGCAGACGGGGACGACGAGGTTTTACTATCGAAGGTCTGCAGGGATAAATCCACGTCGAGTTGTTATAAAACCCAGACAGGCGGCGGCGTAAATCTCCCTTTAGGACAACTGATCTGCCTCGTCAACGACCTTCACAAAAATAAATAAACTGAACATGGCACCAACCTTTTGTCTCTGTTTAACATAACGACATTTTTGCACCTCTCTCTTGAATCTCTGGAGCTTTCTACACTGCAAAAACTGAACTAAAAATAAGCAAGATTTTCTTAAAGTTAGTGTGTTTGTCCTTGATTTGAAGAGGTAAATAAGATTATCTGCCAATGGAATGAGATTTTTAAGTGCAGTTTATCCAATTATCTTATTCTAGGGGTCAAAATACTCATTCCATTGGCAGATCAGCTTATTTCCCTGCTCAAATCAAGGACAAATACACACATTTCAAGAAATTTACACTTATTTTTAGTTCCCTTTGTGCAGTGTAGGTGGCGTTTTCTTTGCCCTACACATTCTCAGAGTGCTTAGTTTGCTTAAATCGAACAGATCTGCAGTTAAATAATGTCTAAGCGCGCCACTGGGCATGTGGGAGCGGCGCACGTGACGGCCCCATCGGCACATGTGGCGCAGCATCACATTGACGAGGCCTCTGGGACCACAGCAGGGTCATGTTGGGACGCTGCATGCCCTCGCTTCTCCCAGCTGCTCGCTCCCCCTGTTTACCCCCCCCCCCCCCATCACCTGATGCATCATAAAGCCTAGACCAAAACGCCGCCTCCTGTGTAATACCTGGACCAACCAGCGTGTGGTGTCTCCACATTTGTTGGGGAAAAATAAAAAATACTAAAATCAGAAACGGCAGTGACTCAGCACAACGTCTGGATATCAGTATCACCGTCTCTCATTTGTTAAATTAATCCTACCTTCTCTTTTCCCCTCCATCTCCATCCAGCCGGTTCGATACTTCAATATAGAAATAGGGAGGGAGGAAGATTTTACTCACAAGGACAAAAATGAGACAGCGACTCAGATGGACACCGAAGGGGACGGTGTCCATTTTGCTCCGAGAAAACCACCTACTGTCACACAAATGTCGAAGAACCGCACAAACCACCACATGCAGAGTTAAAACTCTTTATCCTCCTTTAAGGGTTAGACAAACCCTCCCTGAGAACAACTTTAAATCAAAGTTAAAAATTCAGTGACTAAAACCATTTGAGCCGATTCTCTGAACCGTTTCAACCAGAAGGGAGACATGAGTCAACTGAAATTCTGAACTAAATATATACCGTATTTTTCGGATAATAAGGCGCACTTAAAATCCTTAAATCTTCTCAAAAATTGCATGATTAAAGTTGTGTTTACAGGCTGATTTTATGTGGTGCAATGAGCTCAAAAATCTGTTAAAACGTGTAAAGGTACGACTTTGATTAGCAACGAAGTCGTTCCACTCAATGGATATTCGGAGCATTACGGTACACTGTGTCACTTACCCCGTTCACACTACCCGTTTTTAATCGTGCCGAGACCAGTCCAAGCTCGGTAACTGAGATAACTATCGAGTGTAAATGGAAAGCAAACTGAACTGAGCCGTGCCAGTTAGGACAATGCACATTCATCAACATGTCAGCTTAAAGCATCAATGTAAATATACCAGAATTAGCACAACAGCTAATTTGCATCCGCTGTCCTAAGGCAGGTAAGAACGGTGAACATTAAACAAGACGCTACTGGAGAGAACAGAGTGGACACAAACAGATAAGATGCCAATAACATAAAATCACAATAAAATTAGGTTGGCAGGCCCAAGGAAACAGACCAATTCACCTGTAAACACGCAAGTCGCGCAACCATTTGGCAAATTTGGTCCTACGCCACTTAACTTTACAGTCTCCTCTGGTTAAAGCTCTGCTGTTTATTCTAGTAATGTTTTTTTTTTCTTACAAAATCTGTTAGAGGAGGAGGAGCAAGTCCATTTAAAACTTTAAAAACAAGGACAAATTTCAAAAATATCTGATCACGTTCAAAGTCTAAAATGTTGTACTTACTTAAAATGTCGCAATAATGATAACGTAAAGGCATGCATATAGGTTTTTGCTGATTCAAAAGTCAGAGAGGGTCTTATATGTTTAAAGTTTGAAAGATTAAACCTAATTATTTTTGAGGTACAAGGCTAGAATGTCTCGTGTGGGACAATATGAACGAACAGCAGTCCAGACAGAACAGCATACCTGTTTTCTTTGCCATTTTGCAGCAGCAATTGTCTGTCGGTGCCGGATCGGTCCGTACACACGTAGGTGTTCCTTCGAGTCATGGCACTGGCAGGGACATTATTCTGGAAGAGGGCATTTTAAAACAAAGAAGAACCACTTAGGAGTGATTGAAAGCGGCGCCTCATCCGCCTCACAGCTCTTCCTTTAGGACTTACCGGCGTTGAGTTCACCTCCTTGCGCCTGTCGGGTATCTCGGATTTATTCGGGTTGTGGGCGGAGCTAACCATGGGACTGGACGGGGTCGGTATGCTACGGGAGCCCACAGTGGCGCTGCTCGGCTTGCGTACAGACAGCCGTTCTTCTTTGAGGGCCGCCGCTTCGCCTACACCGCTGGGACTTCGCTTGGGGTGTGCCGACCCCGCAGCGGCTGGACCACCTGACGGAGGGAAAACAAGACCTCAGCGGACAAATTCCTAAAACAGTCGACCCCAAATCGAGTTTCGTAAAACAAAAACTGTGCTATCTTCGAGAATTTAGCCTCACAGAAGTCCGAGTGTCGCCTCTGGCGGTGGTACGTCGAGGCGCTTCTCTGAGGCTTTTGGCTGGAGGAGGAAGACTGAGCACCGGAGGAGGAAGAGGACGTGGAGTGTTTGCTTGATCCGTTTGTGATGGCGCTGGGGCGGATGCGCGCTAGACTCAGGCTGCTGCCGGACCGAGACTCGGTACCTTCCGCCTAAAACACAAAAATATTAATTTAAATTCTGATGATTTTCAAGTAAACTAAAAAAATATATATTTTAAAAATTATATTTGATAAAACTAATGGTGCTTTATGCTCAAAATGCTTACATACATTATCTAAGAAAAAATGAGCTGAATTACTGAATTACAATTAATATCAAAACTTAAATATAGGTAGAAAAGAAGAAATATGAAAAATTCTATGTACTGTAATCCTTCATTCAAAGTTGGATTTTTTTTTTTTACCAAGAATTTACCAATAATTGTGTGATTTTGTTGAAAAATAACTAATTTCTCATAAATGTTTATGATACATTTATGTTTCCCCCATCATATTAGTCAGGTTGGAGTTTTCTACTTGTTTCTATGCAGCATTATGTTTCTGCAATAAAACATTATTTAATTTAAAATTTTTAAGACATCTTTTTTTAACCAGGGGTTCCATTCATTACAAAAAACATTTTGGACAAATTACTCAAACTATTAAAAAAATGATAGCAATACACATGATTCAGGTAAAAATACAGCATTAAGTGGAATAAACGATTTAAATTAAAATAAAAAACACAACATTTATTCAAAGGTAATTACAAAAACAATAGTTAAATTGATTTAAATTATTTTTCCACAAACAAAGCAGTCACTTTAAGAAATAAAATCATATCTACTATTAAACTAAGTCATAGTGGGACATAATTTACTGATAATATTAGTTAAAGAAGACGAAAAAAGTGGGGGAAAAAAGCAAAACCACTCCACCTCAGTCTTGCGTCCGAGCAGCAGATACATGGCAGTGATCTCGTTGTATTTATGCTTAACCAGCGACTCCCGGACCTCCTCTCGGTCGAATCCCATCCCAACTATCACATCTGGAAGAGAAAGTCTGAACCGGTTAAAACCTCCAGATCTACCCTCTAACCAGAGAGCGAGAGAAAAAAGAACTGGACATGGAAAGAAAGCTGTGTTGTTTTTAACTTCTAGTTACGTGTCAAACCCATTTACTGGTAATATTAATGAAATAAAACCTCTCTCACCGATGCGGCCGCTGTCACTAAAGTCCTCCTCAGGCTCAACGTGGGGCTTCAGCTCGGCGCTTTCGTAGCCGACGTTAATCCACTTATCTTTCATTATTTGCTGATGGCGAGACAGAAAGCGTCGCGATAATCAACGACAACAAAAGGATCTTTCCCGTTAAAGGTAAACAAATCAAAAACGGACAAGCTGGGCGTAAAGAAAGAAAGAAAAGATAAACGAACTACAAGCGAGGAAACTAGCAGCCACCTGCTGATAATTAAATGTACTGATTAATTGATCATCTGGAGTTTGAAGAAGTTTGCTCGGCGTTAACACGATGCCAGGGCGGAGAGTCATCAGCAATCACCTTAAAGGTACATGTCCAGGTTATATGCTTATAAAAAAAAAGACCAAAACGGTTTGATCGTGATTAAATAAGGTTTTATACACCAAGCCTCCATCCTGATAGTGTTTTGATGGTCGTTTTTGAGCCTAAATAGAGCTCCAGCAACGAGCGCATGGAGCAGATTTAAACAGACGTGGCGCCCTCTACGGGCAGTACAGCAGGACTCTCAGAAAGCAGGTTAGCGACTAATAAATTAATACCGAATAATGCCAGACCGAGCCTGACCCTCTGCAACACCTCGCAGTAAAGCAGAAGCTCGGCGTGATCAAAGACCAGCCATTATTAATTAAATAAACTGATGTACAGCAACTTTAACAGCCTCATATCAGAACATTTACTAATGTCAGTCAACTCTGCGGTACATCTGAGCCTCTGCAGGTTTAGCGTCCGCTTCAGTGAACACCAACGTTCAGACTGTATTACCAGAGACATTCCAGGCTTTTCCCTCTTGGAATGATATTTTTTTTTTTTTTTTTTTTTTTGCCACTGGATCTTGAACCTTTCTGCATGGTTTCCAAAGTTCCCTGGGAGATGCTAACAGTCGTTAGCCACTTCTTTGTTTTATCCCTTCCTGCACATGTACAGTACGTACGTCCGTTCTTATCATAAATAAACACGAGAGGCTTTATTTACTAACAAACTGAGTAAAAACAAAGCGCAAAACACCAAAATATCCACTAATACGCCAGCAGGAAAATCTTTCATAAACACTTTGTATGCAACCAGAGTGGCTATGTACCTTTAAGACTATATGCTCGCTTAAGCCCCTCAGGGAGTGTTATTGGCCAGTAGCTATATCTATCTATCTATCTATCTATATATATATATATCTATATATATATATATAGATATATATATATATAGCAGGACGGGGAACCCAAACACAGCAGGAAATCTACCACAAAAAGGCTAAAAAGGAGAAATAAGTGGGGCTGCAGTGGTCCAGTCAAAGTCCAGATCTCCACTTGATTAAAATGCTGCGAAAATGCAAACCTCACTAATCTGAAGTGGCGTTGTAAAGAATAGCGGACCAAAAAAAACCCTGAAGAAAGTGAAGGTTATTGCTGAAGGTCAGGGTGTTTCTGCAAGCTTTTCATTCTGGGCGCCATCCTTGTTAAATAATTAAAACCTAAAAGTTAAGAAGCTGCCCTTTCTTCCTCACCTTGACCACGTACAAACACACACACACAGATCGCCTAAGGGTTGCCAGCGCGTCGTTTTCGGACCAGCAGCCAAAGAGACGTACAGCAGCCACATTAACCCGGATTAAAGTCTCCTCCTTACCTCCAGGGAGCAGCGCTTAGCCGGGTTCAGGACCAGGAAGCGACGCAGGATTCCTTCACAGTCTGTAGACATGTAGAAGGGGACGCGGTACTTCCCCCTTAGAACCCGCTCCCGAAGCTCCTGAGAAGACATGGCGCGACCGTGAATCCACTAGAACAGCCGTGTCCAAAGTGCCGCCCGGAGGCCATTAGTAGATTTTAGTTTTTAATTAGGACAAACCGACCCAAGTACTGTTACTTATATTACTTTACTAAGGGGTGGACCTGTTTCTGTTGAATTTGCATGTTATCTAAGCCATTACAAGGCCTTTGTTGGGCAGTACTATAAAGCTTGATGCTCCACATTACTCCAGACTTTTTGAATTGAGAAAGCTTCCTGGAGAGGAAGCGAAAAGTCTTCAACTACGAAAACAAGTCCAGTTGCTTTGTTTTTTACTGTTTTTGGAATGACCATGATCTGGATGACTGAGAATCTTGAGCAATATATATTACTAGACCAAAAAGAATTTATTATTGTTAAAGGGTCTAATTAAATTATTCTAAATAATTTACAAACTGGATGAATACAACAAATGAGCAAAACCCTTTCTTTTGGATCTACAATAATGTACACATTCATTTCCTATAAAAAAAGAAATATGACTTATTTATTTAAAATAATCATATATTGTAGAGCACGTAAAAAATTAACATGATTGCTTTGGTTTAAAAATAAAACAAAACATTTTTTATTTTTTTTCATTTTTTGGCCCTCGAGTTCCTTCGACTTGACAATTTTGGCCCATGTACCAAAAAGTTTGGACCCCCCTGCACTAGAACATGCAGCTGTGGCTGAGACCTGGACAGTACCGACAGCACAGCCCCCACCTTCAGGTTCTGCCCGTCGAACGGCAGCGACCCGCTGACCAGCGTGTACAGGATGACGCCCAGGCTCCAGATGTCCACCTCGGGCCCGTCGTACTTCTTCCCCTGGAAAAGCTCTGGAGCAGCGTAAGGCGGGGACCCACAGAAGGTGTCCAGCTTACTGCCTTCAGTAAACTCGTTGCTGAAGCCGAAGTCGGCTATCTTGATGTTGGAGTCGGCGTCGAGCAGCAGGTTCTCCGCCTGCGGGACACAGCAGAACATACGAATACCTGACTTCTTTCTGGTTCCCTCGCAGGAATCATCAGAAGATTTTATTTAAGGCGGGAGGGTAACAGAAACCCAAGCAACTGGGTTTTTGAATAAACCAACCTTCAAGTCTCTGTGAACAATATTCTTCTGATGACAGTAGTGCACTGCAGAGACGATCTACGGAGAAACAGAAAACAAAATGCTCATTCGCTTAAAGAAAAGGGTATTAGCAACTCTAATAATAATAATTACAACAGCAATTACAGTTAAATATCACAGGGTTGCTACAAATCAGACTCTAAATACTAGATTTTTCCATCTGGTTTAAAATATTCTCAGATTTTAGGACAAAAACAACCAACTTGGAGTTTAAAATCCTCCAAATTAGAGAAAAAAAAACATTTTGGGGTTTATTATTTCAAAACAACACAAAACTAAATCTGGAAAAAGGGTATTTCACCACTTTTTTGACAATTTAAATGAATTTCACTTCTATACATATTATAGAGTTAGGCTCAAAACTATTCATACCTCATGGCAGATTTAGTTTTAAAGTAATATTTAAATTTTACAAACACGTTTCTTCTGACAGGAAGTAAGATTTTGGAGTCTGGACTTAAATCGCATAGAGAATCTGTAGAGCGAGCTAAAGATTAGGAGGTCTTCCAACCTCAAAGGCAAAAACGCGACAAGCTGCTCCCCAAATGATTTCATTGCTGTGATGCCAGTAAAGCTTTATTTCACAGATAATTGAGAACGGTGTAATTTTTGACATAACATTTTTAAATACAAAGCGTTAACAGAAAAGATCCTTCATGTCTCTTAACACTAAAGTAAAAGCTTTCAACCCCTGGTTGGGCATGATTTTGATATCGTCGAGCGGGTTATTGGGGACAGGGATGGGACTCTTTAAGGGGACACGTCATGCTTTCAAATCCTTCCTTTCCAAGTTGAAATAATTCAGTTGTGAGCTCAATAAACCGGAACTACAACGCGCTGGTCTGAATTCCTCGTCATCGTTGTCCCAAAGCTCCTCTTTTTCCCTGTTCTGAGGTGCACCTGAGAGCAACTCGTTTTGGTGCCGTCTCTTTAAATGCAAAGGAGCCACTTCACATCCCGCCCCCTTCCAGGTCGCAGAGCGTTCCACTCCACCCCGTTCGGCCATTTTTGTAGTCTGCTGGGGGACGGTGTAATGAACTGGGTTGATACCTTTGACATCATTCGTTGCTTTGTTTGGCTTCTAAACTGGACCAAGTTAAAGAACCACAGGACCTTTGAAATGGCTGCATTTTAGGATGCTCCGGCTCCCCATTTATTAAAAAAACTACATAAACTGTCCAAAAACATTGAATCCAGTGGGTTTTCAATCCCTGTCCTCGAGGGAAGGCGTCCTGCAACGTTCAGACACGTCTCCCTGATCCAACACACCTGAATCACCTCCTGAGTCTGCAGTCAGGTTCTCCAGAGTCCTGCTCATGACAGGATTATTGGACTCAGGTGTGTTGAAGCAGAGAAACATATAAAAGTTGCATGACTGGAGTTGAAGATCCCTGGTTCCTCTAAAGTCCAAAGTTACGTGGAGTTGCTCAGGCCTGAGCTGCAAAATGAAGCAAGAGAACTCGCCTGAAGAACACAGCTAGCATGGAAGCTAGCGCTGCTAGCCCCACTAATGTCGAAGAAAGCCAGAGAAACAATTTTTTTGCAGAATAGACACCCTATTTACTTTTAAGACTTAAAACTTGTATTTTTTGACAGAGTTTCTAGTCAGAGTGGCTTAGGTTACCCTGAGCTATCTCTGTAGTTATGCTGCTATAGGCTTAGGCTGCTGGAGAACATCAGGGTCTATTTCTCTCACTCTGCTGAGTTCTCCTACTGCTCTCCAATCTGCATTGTTTGTTATTATTTCAACATTTAACTTTTTGTTCTCTGTCATTGTTCTCTTCATAGAAGGTACACCTGGTCTGGCGTTCTGTTAGCTGTGACATCATCAGGGGAGGCAGATCATCCTCTATTACCATCTAACATAGAAAGTACTCCTGGATCAATGTGAGCTTCTGTGCTTTCTGTGTCTCTGCTCTGTCTTCTCTAAGCCCCAGTGGGTCGAGGCAGATGAGCGTTCACACTGAGCCTGGTTCTGGTTCTGCTGGAGGTTCTCCTCCCTGTTAAAGGGGAGTTTTCCTCTCCACTGTCGCTTCATGCATGCTCAGTATGAGGGATTGCTGCAAAGCCATCAACAATGCAGACGACTGTCCACTGTGGCTCTACGCTCTTTCAGGAGGAGTGAATGCTGCTTGGAGAGACTTGAAGCAACCTGCTGGGTTTCCTTAGAGAGGAAACTTTCTCACCAACCTGGAGGATCTGATGGAATCTGACGTTGGAAAGAGCCTTGAGATGACGTGTGTTGTGAATTGGCGCTATATAAATAAAATTTCATTGAACCCAAAATAAAGTGCAGAGTCATGTCTAAAAATAAATGAAAATGCACAGAGCTGAAGGACGCAGTGGGTGCTTTGCAAACCTAGGATTAAGAATTAGAAAGGTGCATTGCTAGTGTTGAAGACAACATCTTTAGCATGGCTAATGGATAATAATAGATGGTGGCTGAGAGGTGACAGGCTGAAGAAACGTCCAAAGGCAAAACAAACAAAAACATAAATCATGACACAAAACAGTGTTTGTTGTTCAACTGACCTGTCTGAACTTGGCTCTGGCCTCTTTCTCTTTCATTCTGCCATGAGCCACGAGGTAGTCAAACACTTCCCCTGCAGAAACAAATACAAACAAAGCACAGGATGCAGTCGTTGCTGAAAAAAGAAAGTGCACCCTCCTTGCTCCTTTCTGGGGTTTGGTTGATCAACACATGAATGTAATCTGGGAGCTCGGTTCTAGATTCTGACGGGAACTGTGGGTCTCTTGTTTGATTTCTGATCCTGTGGCTGACGCTGGGAGACATATTGACCTCAGATGAGCTTTCATGAGAAATGTGACACAACTGCAGTTTTAAAAAAACAAAAACAAATATCAGATGCACAACTTTTGATCAACTGTGGATTTTCTGAGAGACGGCTATACTGATATACAGTTTTCAGCCAGGGCAGCACGGCTACGGCTCCTGTTCTCACCTTTCTCCCCTGAAAATGTCTCGTCTGTTAAAGACTGTAGTCGCTGTCTGTTTACCGTCACTCGTCTGCTTGCGTTGGAATCTGAAGTCAAATCCAGGGTTTGCACCCACAAAGTTGGTGAAATAATGTTCATTCTGATTGATTCTGAAGTCCTGCCGGAAAGATAATCTCAGCATCTCCATACAATCAGCGGCAGAAGGAAGCACGAGGTGCTCTAAGTTGTCCTGGTGGACGGCTGCGCTGACCGTGGACTTCAGAAAACCCGGTGGACCAGAACCAGCATATGACAAAGCGCCCCCAAAAAAAAAAATCATCCCTGGACCTCGAGCAACATTGATTCTGGTCCTCCTCACTCTTCCTACAGATTCTGGAACCTTGATTTCGGGATGAGATGCAAACTTCCATCTGAAAAGAGGGTTTTGGACCACTGAGCAACAGTCCATGTGGGCTCTGGATGTTCTGACTCCAGGCTCGCTCCGCTCCGCGTGACGCCGGTCCACATCCTTTGAATGGATTTTGCTCTCAAGGCTGCAGTCATCCCTGTTGCTTGTGCTTCCTTTCCTATCCACACTTTGTCCTTCCACTTAACTTTCTATGAATATGCTCAAACTTTCTCCACAATACAGTCATAAAGGCTTGAAACATCTCACTCAATGTGTAACAAATCATATTGAAACCTTTTCAAAATATTATGATTTTCTTCAGATTTATCTGAAGACATTTGAGCCCATATATATAATTCTGACCTTTGTGTTGATTCAAGTATATTTAATGATCCTTGCAGATCATCTCAACCAGTAAAAGAGGAACATGGCATATCAGTCAGTGACCTGTTGCCTACATAAGCGCAGATAAAGCAGCTTTTCAATCAGCAAAACAAAACATAAGAGAGAAACCAACAGCAGCCACTATTTTCCCCCACAAATGAGATTTCTCTAATGAAAATTACGTTTCCGGCTTTAATTAATTAGCAAATTGGGCCTTAGAGCTGAGAGCTAATAAATCTAATGGCAGAATTCAATAGCTGGCACCAAAACTGGGTGTGGTGGAGCAGCCGCTCACCTCCGCTGGCGTACTCCATGACGAGGTAAAGAGTCTTCTCCGTCTCGATCACCTCAAACAGCTGAACTGTAACGCACAGAGGATGAGAGGTTAAAACAAATGTCACCGTGGAAGCAGACGCTTACCGAGATCCTCGTTCAGAACCGGTCCTGGGAGAGGAACCCACCTATGTTGGGATGGTTCAGGGTTTTCATGATGCGTACCTCTCGAAACAGCTGAAAAAGGAGGCAACAAGTCATTAATGGAACCACGATAACAACAACAGGGCAATGAGAAGTTACTTTGATATGCTTATTTTTCCTGTTTAACTCAAAATTCTAATAGAGAGTGACAAAATAAAGGAACAATTGGACATTTTTCCACGTGCATCTCGCTGGAATTTTCATCAAAACAAATATTGTTTCACTTTAATAAACCTGGAAGCGTTTCTTCACTGCTTTCTTTAGTCTTAAAGAGCAATACAGCAACCCATGCACTGATGCATCCCGTCTTGCTCTCTGCATCTCTTTCTGCATTTCCAGCACCAATACTAAGAGGCTGATCACTGCAACCGAGGCGTGTCTTGCCCAAGGACAGCTGGACCGGCTGAGGAGGGTAGGAATCAAACCCCTGACCTTCCAGCTGGCAGAAAGCCGATCAAAACCCAGAGCCACGGTCGTCCTTTGCCAGTAGTTCTCACAATTTAGGTGTCCATTTATATATATTTAAAATATGACAATATTATACACTGCAAAAATGGAACTAAAATTAAGTAAATTATTCTTGAAATTAGTGCATTTTCTCTTGATTTGAGCAGGTAAATAAGATTATTTGCCAATGGAATAAGATTTTTGCACTTAAAGTAGGAACAATTCATCTCCATCATCTTATTTCAAGTGCAGACTATCTAAATATCTTTTTTTAGGGGTTGAAATACTAATCCCATTGGCAAATGGTCTTATTTACCTGCTCAAATCAATGAAAAATAGACTAATTTCAACAAAATTTTACCTACTTTTAGTTCCCCTTTTGCAGTGTAACTGATAGAAAAAAATCAAGAAACAAGAATACAAAACAGTGATATCAGCGTTATTACAGTTTAACATTTACATTTTAGAACATTTATTCCAGCTGCCAAACCCCGGTGAATTGGGGTTTATTTGAATATTTACATACTTAAATAGCAAGGATTAGGTTTAAATGATTTATTGCCTCTACCGCATAAATACCATATGAAATGAGGTGGTAATTGCCCAAAGGAAGAAACGTTTTGCACGTGATGTTAAACTAAGAAAGGGACGAAAACATGAAACAAATGTGGGTGACGGACAGGAAGGACAAATGGAAGAACGCATAAGACGGACGAAAGAACATCCCAGACCAGACGTTGGGTGAATGTGTGCCTAGATTTTAGCCTGGATGCATGATAAATATTCAAATAAAATTCAAATTTCAGCATCCGAGCCTTGTTTTTGAAAACCACTGAAGTTGCACGTCGCACAAACTGTTCATTTAATTATGAAAAGCCTGAAAATTAGGACAATATTTATGCCCATGTCATTGAGGTGTTGGACGGACAAGGTAAATTATTATAAATTTGAAAATTTAGCCCTGTTGCCTTGCAGCACGAAGGCCCTGGGTGCGAATCCCTGAAACACGCCAGTTAGGGCGAAGCTGGACGATGGATGGATGAGGACAGATTCAGCTGAAGGGGTTTTTCCCATCGGCTTTTAACAAAAATCAGTAAAAAATACTCTGTGTAAAATGTTTATTGCGTTGGCTTTCCGTGCTCCTGTCAGGTTTTTCCTCAGACGGAGATGCGGCGCTGCCATAAACAGACGCGCGTCCACAGGGAGCGCGTGTAATTGAATTAAGCGCATGGTGCATCAGCTGTCCACGGGAGCTTTAAGGAGAATTATCGACTGGGGTCGCTCCGCCATCACTCCTTTTCCCTTATTCACCTGCTCTGCATTTCCAAACTCTCTCCTCCACGTTCTCGATGCTTTAAGTGTGAAATCTAACCTGGGGTCACCGCTTAAAGAGACGAAGCAGACCGGCAGATAAAAACTGGCAGGAACTGCGAATCATTTCTGACACGGAAGCTGTTGAAATTCAGCAAGCAGCCGGGAAGTTGTGGACTCACTGATATTGATCCAATCAATGCTGCTCATGCTGCTGCGGGGATATGGAATATGGTGGTGGTGTGTGTGTGTGTGTGTGTGTGTGTGTGGGGGGGGGGGGGTACTTTCAAAAGCATTTTCAGGATTAGGAGCGACATTTGCTCTTTTTCCTTAGAATCAATCTTTTCAGCCTTCCTGGGTTCACCCTCCTATAAACGACTTCCTGTTTCTCTCCCAGGGGGCCGTAGTCCTGCGTCACAGTTGCCATGCGCACCCAGGTGATCCCCGGGTTTGGGTTTCCCGGCCCCAACGGGACCGCGGGAAGCCATGAAGCGCCAAACGCACGCCCTGCTGACAGCTGGGCTGACGTGTGGCAGATGGAAAACCATCTATATCAACCGAGAGGCGCCCCTCATCCTCCAACTCCTCACCTCGCTCCTACATCTTTGATCTTTTGTTTCCCAGTCGGGACTCTGGCAACTCGCGGTTTTCCAACAAGGACTTCCATCAATCAGATCAATGACAGACATTTCTGCTCCTGCTCTTCCTGACCAGTTCTGCTCAGTTCAGGGGTCCTGCCCTCGACTTCTTAATCTGGGCCTTCACACTCGCGATCCAGCATGCAAGTACCGTGTTTTTCAGACTATAAGGCGCACTCAAAATCCTTAAGTCTTCTCAAAAATTGACGGTGCACCATTATATATGATCACCGTTGTGCTTACTGACTGATTTTATGTGGTACAATGCGCTAAAACATCTGTTAAAATGTGTAAGTACCACTTTGATTAGCAACGAAGTCGCTCCACTCAATGAATATTAGGAGCATTACGGTACACTGTGTCACTACCTGATAGGACCCCTGAGCTGTCTACCAGACTGCCTGACTGTAATGTCTACACTAGAAGTGCATTCATGTAAGGCAGCCTGGAGTACGCGCTAGCAACAATAAACCTAGTGAGTTTATTAAATATAAAAGTTACGTTTATTTTGGCCTTATGTTAGAAACAGGGCAGTGTAGTCCAGCTACTCTGTCCTCCTGACAGAGACGGATAGACAGCTGTGGACGTGGAGGAGTGATATTACAAGAGAAAGTAATATCACTGGTAAAATATATTTAATGCATTTTATAATCCGGAGCGTTTTATAGTCTGAAAAATACGGTAAGCATTCATGCTGCTGCTGGAGGACATCAGGATCTATTTCTCTCACTCTGCTGAGTTCTCCTACTACTCTCCAATTTGCATTGTTTGTTGTTATTTCAGCTTTTAACTTTATGTTCTCTGTCTTTTTTCTCTTCATAGAAGGTACACCTGGTCTGGTGTTCTGTTAGCTGTGACATGGGGAGGCAGATCATCCACTATTACCATCTAACATAGAAAGTACTCCTGGATCAATGTGAGCTTCTGTGCTTTCTGCGTCTCTGCTCTGTCTTCTCTAAGCCCCAGTGGGTCGAGGCAGATGAGCGTTCACACTGAGCCTGGTTCTGGTTCTGCTGGAGGTTCTCCTCCCTGTTAAAGGGGAGTTTTCCTCTCCACTGTCGCTTCATGCATGCTCAGTATGAGGGATTGCTGCAAAGCCATCAACAATGCAGACGACTGTCCACTGTGGCTCTACGCTCTTTCAGGAGGAGTGAATGCTGCTTGGAGAGACTTGATGCAACCTGCTGGGTTTCCTTAGAGAGGAAACTTTCTGACCAACCTGGAGGATTTTGGTGGAATCTGACTTTGGAAAGAGCCTTAAGATGACATGTGTTGAAAATGGTGCAATATAAATAAAATTGAATTGAATTGCTTGTTTAGCACTTCTGTAAGAAATTACACATCACCATCAGATCTGCATCGCGCTGCAGACAAAATCAGCCATGAGTTGTAGCCACTGGAAAAAAAAAAATAAAAAAAAAAATCACACAAGTCGCGGAAAATAAGTGCCTCGAGCAACAGTGCCTTTTAGCAAGGCTCAGAATGCAGACCATAGAGTCAAAATAGTGGCGATTACTGCGTCTATGTGGCAGTGACTGAGGTCCCTCTCACGCCTGAACACAATGATTAAAATCTAAAGCAGAGACAGCCTTTGCAGCTTCTTGTTGAGGCTTTCTAGGGTCCGGTGGGCTCCCTGTTACGCACGACAGAGCGTGGGAAATCCCTAACTGTCTGTTCATGTAACTTCTGCAGGTAGGCTGCCATTTTTTATCATCACGGCTGAGAGCTCATGAGGATCACGGCTGCCCCGTGAATCTGTACCTGGACCGGCCACGCTTGGATGCAACATTTGGGAAGCTATTGTATTTTATGTGGCGTGCATTCAAATTCTGCGTGCCAGTAAAATGTTGGAACATCTGTTTTATGCCCACAGATGATCTTTATTCTCTGCGGCCACCATGCTAAAGCTCAGAGAGTGATGGGGATGTTGCGATGACGGTAAAGAAACGTGTTGGTGAGGAAAATGTGGTTTGATTTTGTACAAAAATCCTCATCGTCTTCTAGGACACAGTAAGGGGGGGAAGCAAAAACGTCTGTAAAGAGGTTTGGTTGGCTTCTTATAGTTGCTGGCAGAACGTCAACATGTGCAAGGCTCAGTTTACAGAACAAGCTAGCCACATTTCATGGTAAGAACTTCATCACGGTCACACCGGGCTGGCAGGGGTCCAACTCAAGTTACTGTGAGACTTCTGGCACCTCGACGGGCAGCAGTAGCTATGTTTACATGGACAAAATTTCACGACCGGATTAAAATGTATTCGGATTAAATCGGATTGTACCGTTTATACAGGCGCAAAATCAATGAATACGATCATAACGTGTGTTTATATGGACCTGGCTTTATTCAGAACTTTATTCAGAACAGACTCTGACATGCAGTTATCAAATTCCCCTAAAAAAAAGAAAAAAAACACAGAAGAAGAACTTCTGTCTTTGCTAAACAGCAAAAAATAGTAAACAAATCAGTTTTACACCAGTGTGTTTGTCGTCCGAGCGCCCAGGCTGGACTTTCACGACGTTCTATTTACGGTTGAAATGTTACAGAGTAAAGCTGCAATTTTGAGCTCTTTTATCTTTTCAAACAGAAAGGTTGTATCGACAGTTTTGGTTCTCGACGTATTTCCGCCACTCACCAACGTGCAAATACGCCACGTTTACGTCGGCCGCACATGCGCGCTGGGATCAGTTTGCCTCGTTCAGAAAAACTTGATCCTGACAAGCATTTGTATGAACGTTGATCGGATTATCAATCGGCATAAACCACCCCTCTCATTTGGATTAACATTTTATTCCAATTGATCTTAATCCGATCATAATATTCCAATTGGTGTGTTTAACATGATGGTGTTTTTATGCCGATTGGTCCTTTATTTCGATTACTTTTGTCCATGTGAACGTAGCTAGCGTCTCACAGCAGCTCTTGCTTCTCCAAAAATCTACCCATCTTATTATTAATAATACTTATAACAACCATCTTTATTTGTCATTGCTGCATTCATTCCAACAAAATTCATCCTCTGCATTTAACCCATTCCTGCCTTGGTATGGTGAGCAGGGATGAGGCGTATGACGGGGGAGCAGCTATGGCTCTGAAGGTTTCAGATTCAAGAGGAAAGCTTTTGTTTTATGCACTGAAATCTACCCAGAGGGATCAGGGGGTCGCATCAGTCTTGCTTTCATTTACGACAAATAATCCAGAAGTTTCACAACAAATCCTTAATCCCGTGGTCAATTTCCAGACTTAAACACTCCTCCGTCCATCAGTTATAATCACCTTTTCTCTGTTCTCCAAGTGTTAGGCAAACAAAAATACCTTAGGCGGATAGTTTCTTTTGGAAATATTTTTATGTCAATATAATCAGCAGAGGCTAATGAAACGCCTCCCTAAAAAATGGTAAGACTTTATGAAGATGTCCTTCAAATCCCTTGAGTCATTGAAAGCACCGCAGGAACTGGAGTCCTGCATCTTAAATCTGTTTACTTGTTTATTTTATTCAGACGATTTTGATTGTTTGTAGTGTATTTAATTGTTGAAGCAGCTTTGTTTAGTGTACGATATCCAAGACAAATTTCCCCGTGGGGACTATAAAGTATCTATCTATATAACTATCTATCTATACACTGGGAACTAAAAGGGAACTAAACATAAGTAAAACTTTCTTAAAACTTGTATATTTTCCCTTGATTTGAGCAGCTAAATAAGACTATTTGCCAATGGAATGAGTATTTTTACCCCTAAAATAAGATAATTAGAGATCATGCACTTGAAATAAGACGATGGAGATGAAATGTTCTCATTTTAAGTGCAAAACTCTAATTCCATTGGCAAATAGTCTTATTTAGCTGCTCAAATCAAGGAAAATACACTAATTTCAAGAAAATTTTACTTACTTTTAGTTTCCTTTTTGCAGTGGATCTATCTATTAAACATTAAGGACGTAAACTGGAGTTTAAATCTGGGCCACATAAATAAAATCCCGACGCATCTTTTTCTAGATGTAAAGACAGAAATGTAAAGCAGAAGAGAAAAACCGAAGCAAAGCTCCTCCTGCTCTACTGCGGTATGTGTGTTACTTTGAAGACGAGCTTGTGGGAAAACCTTCCTCTTGTGCTTCGTCGGCAGTCGTGTGTCTTTATTGTCCAATTATTCCCTTACAAACTGGAACAAGAACAACAAAGAGCGAAGCAAAGAGCAATACCGTCGTGCCTAGATGCTCACAAAGGCACACAACGGCGTTACAAGTGCATAAAAAGGCACAGGAGAGGGTGTGTTGCTCTGGGTTTATTATAGACACAAACACTGTTGTCTCTGGTTCTGCTGTGCATCTTGTCTTTCTTGGGTCCCTGCTCCTGTGGCAGTGGACAAAACCTCCCCCCAATCCCCATCCCCTACACGACCGCCTCCTTTGTTCGCTTGTCTGGAATGTAGCTCCTGGCTGAAGGGGCCTGGGCGAGGGACAGCACATACTTCCACGGCATTAAACAGCGGCCTAAACTAAAGATAAACGGCCGCCTGTAAAGTTCTCCTGATCTCAGAGTAACAGCAGGGTTTTCGCCGGGGTCTCCCAGATTATCCAGCAGCACATACTGCAGATGAAAACAGCAACACGTGGTCCTATTTTTCTAGCATGAAAAGGTTTAAGATGTGAAGAGAAGAATATCTACATGCTCTGTGATATTCTGCATAAGTACAAACAAAAACGGTTGTTTCTCTTGTTGCCTCTTAGTATCATCTCAGCGTTAATAAAAGTTTGTTTAAATATCATAAAACCTCCAGATTATGTTGGAAAGTAGTACGGAAATGTTTTGTATACCTGCTTGGTAAAAATCAAGTAATGTTTGACTGAATTTATTGATGCATACTGTAATATATTTAAATTTTTTTGAAAAATTGCCATTTTTAAATCTCTTTTCCTCTTTGAACACGTAAACGAGTCCTTAAACTGGGCATCAATAGCAGTAAACCTGCATAGCCTTACTTAAATATTTAAAAATCCTTATTTACTTAGCTTATTCTTACTACAATGAAAAAAAGTTATTCTAGTTGTAGCTTTAGAAAAGTTGGTTAAAACTACTTTAGATCAGAAACCTCCAAGGATTTACCCAGTTTATTTCTTATCATTATTAGAAACATTTAAGTACTGTGATTTTATGCTTTCTGTATGTTTGTTAATGTATGGATAGAAACAATTAAGATTTGAATATTAGTGATGAAGCGTGTTCCAGTAAAACTAAAGACTAAAGTCAAGGATTTAATCAGCTTTTTCCTTTGTTAATGTAATGTTTTTCTTTTCCTACGTAATATTTCCCTCTATAACATTCATGTACAGCACTTTGAACCGCCTTGCCACTAAAAAGACCTTTATTAATAAACTTGCCTCGTCTTATTTAGCTATTAAGATCCTATTGAGTTACTGCATCTTCTGTTCGAGTTTAGCCCTGGACAAGATGGCGGCATTAAAATAATCAAAACATTTCAAAAACTTAAAAGATGTAAATAAAGCATTTATAGAATACCATTCAAAAAAGTGACATAGGTTAAGTATTAAAAACTATACCAACTAAAAGAGACGACGGTTCTTGTGTAAAGTTTCAGCCAACATGAAGGAACAAAAGGAATAAATATAAATATTTCCCTTTTTCCACACTTATTCAGATCAAACTTCATACGTTTATAGATTTTTAAGATTGTGAAGGAACGCTACAATAAATCATGTCAAATTAATATATATCAATGCTAAAACCTTGTATTTTTTTAACCATTATTAGGCTTTGTCCTCTAGAAATGGCAGTCAGGAAAAGATTCATGAAAACACAGAATAGCTCCATTCTAGATTTTCTTTTTTCCATACATATTCAGATGTTTAAAATTACTCCAATTCTGGAAAGAAAAACGTTTTTCAAGACCTTTAAAGTGTTCGGTAGGAAACAAATTTAGGATTATATCCAGTGCAGGAATGTTACAGCTGAAAAACGTTTAATTTAAACACTGACTCTAGCCTATAATAATCACCAACGTGTCTCACTGGGACATTTCCTAACGCTGCATTTCAACATCACTGACAACGTGCAGCGTCAGAAGCACAGACTCACTCCAACGCGACCCTCAGTTCCCAGAGCATTTTCACAATTTTTGCGGCGTGAACTTTGGAGCTCTGAACAACAAAGCTTACAGCTGTGATTACAGCGGAGACACAACAGGCCTGGGAAGATAGCAGGAAACAAAGCTACTGAAAAAAAACAAACACATATTTTATGGAAAGAAAACAAAGGGTAGAGCAATAAAGGAAAGGAAAAGCAGATGTTGGCAAAATAAAAACACAATAAAGAAAAGAAACAAGAAGGAAGTGAAAATGATATGATGCTTGATAAATATGGTGTTTATTTTAGGGAGGCACGATGTATCGGCATTAACATCGATATCAGCCGATGTTCGTAATTATTTTAACTAGGGCTGGGTATCATCTAGGATGAGCCGATACAATACGATTCTTGATATATAGCTCAGCTTGATATGACTCCAATGTCGATATTTATTACTTTGAAATTAATGCTCAAAGTCATTCAATCAACAAAACCAGCCAAATATTATATTTATGTTCAATTTATTGAACACTGATATATTAACAGGAAAGTAAACTGCATTTGGTTCAATGCATTTAACGTATCACAGAAACCAGAAATGCGCCCAAATGTCTGATTTTAGGGATGAAGGAGCTTCTGAAATCCTGTCGGCCGTTCTGCAAGTTTGTCTCACTTCTGCGCTGTGAACAGTGATGGCGCGCTGTGATAACGCCCCCTAGGGGTTGGGAGGTATATCGACACTGAAAGTCAGAATATCAATATTAAATCGCTTTCAAAAACATCGATATTACTCTTTGTATCGATTTTTATGCACAGCCCTAATTTTAACATACTGGTATCGTTTGGATAAGTGGAACTGGGCCAATATTAACAACCAGTGTTTATCTCCATCTTGTTGCCATGTGTGTACCTGGATGGGCGGGGTGACCTGTGTGGTTGTCGTTTCAATGTGTGTGCAATATTGGTAAATATTGCTTATCGGCCCCAACAGCCATATCGTTATCAGATGTTGGCCCAAATCTTAATATCGGTGCATCACTAGTTTATTACATTCCAGGATTGTAATCTGGTTATGATTAAGACGAACAGCAGGTAAAGCAAATACTTATGGAAACTTTTGTTGGTGATGAATAACCTTCCCATATTTCACCCACATTGGATTTTCTGTTATCATAACCAACACAACAACAAAGAAAATCCCTTTATAGTCCCCCAGATGGGAGATTTGTCACTGTGTGTAACCCGTCCCTTAGTGACGTCCCAGAGTGAGTTTCAAACCGCCGACCTTTGGGGCTCTAACACTAGGCCTCCACACCTAACTTCAAGCTGTGAAAAAGCAATAAACACATTATCATCCATCCATTCATTCATTGGTCCACCCTGGGCAGCTCCCCAGTCCATCTGTCATGGACACAGGACCAACAATTATGCACACACACGTCTTAGAGAGACCAAATAAAGCCGGGCATGCACTGTAGGGCTGGACGATAATTCAACAACGATATATATATCGATCGCTAGACGTATATCGATGATAGAAAAAAAGTGTCAATAAAAAGTTCAATAGAACAGTTTTCCTTCCTTTTACATCCTCCCAACCAATCACAACGCAGACCCAGGAACCTCCATCACTAAGCCCCGCCCCCTTCAACGAGTTCAGAGAGCACGCGTTCTTTTTTCTTTTCTTTTTTTTAAAGCAGCAGCATAAAACGGGCCAGATTTAAAATGTATGTTTTGAATTTCTTGATACTTATCGATATCGATCAATATGATTTATATTTTATTGATATGTTTTTTTTTTCTGTATCGTCCAGCCCTAGTACACTGTACGAGTTTTTGCCCTTTTTGGGCCGATTCTTCAGTCGTGTTGTTTTGGATCGGGCCGAGTTTCAGCTGCATGGTGCGTCGTGTAGCATCCAGGGGGTAACGAGGGGCGGTCAGCCTCTCACCACCATCTGCTGATCAGGAATCGTACAGTCTGATGAAAATCAGACATGTCTGAAAATCAGTCGGCCCTCGTGAGGAGAGGGTGATATGAGTGACTTTTTCAGATCCTGATGTTTTCCTGAAGGCATCGACATGAACACCTCCACTTAATTAAAAACTGAATCTCGCTCTCAGGTCTTCAAGTTCAGCTCTTGTTTTAAGCAGCGGCGCTAAAAAGTGTCTTTTCGTGCATCCATTCTGCAGCCTCACGTTGACGCAAGCGCTGCAGAGCGCAGCTTTAAACCAGCAGTGTCCTGTCAGCATGACTGCAGGTAGTGGAGGACGTTTGCTGACAGGTGACCAAGTCTTTGTCTTTTACACTGCAAAACGGGAACTAAAAGTAAGTGAAATTATTCACTATGCACACATTTATGCACTTAAAATAGGAACAATTCATCTCCATCGTCTTATTTCAAGTGCAGGAAATCTAATTATCTTATTTTAGAGATGAAGTTGTTCCTATTTTAAGTGCAAAAATCTTATTCCATTGGCAAATGGTCTTATTTAGCTGCTCAAATCAAGGAAAAATTTACTAATTTCAAGAAATCTTTACTTACTTTTAGTTCCCTATTTGCAGTGTACATGAAAGCTCCCTAAAGCAGTGAGAACTGAGGTTGGGTTAATAAAACTAACTATTTTACAGTTATTAGGCTACTAACATAACCGAAATAATATCATTCTGTATAAAATTAAAGTACGTCTATATTGTACTTATTTGTCGACGGACATCTTTGGAATAGCAGAGGGAAAAAGACCATAAAGAGACGTCAAGAAACAACCACATTTTGTTCCTTCAGTTGAGTTCCAGCTTTTCCTGGACAGTATATTTGACCAGATAACAGCTCATCAATGGGCTGTGTGTGACTTTTCCAGATTAAAATATCTTTTTGGCCGCTAAAGTGAAGGTAAAGCAAACTCAGGACGAGACAAGGCTAACGTTTAGTCGTCCGGGCTGCTAATGAACAAAGAGACACTTGTTTAGACTGTGAGAACGGCAAACATCATGATTCAGGACATAAACAGTGTGGGAAACAAATCTGATGACTATAGATGTCCAGATTAGGACTTTTTCTAACTGCTTACCTGAAAATTGTGTTAAATTCAAAGTTATACATGTGCTTGAAAGCTCAGTCGCTTTAACATGCAGTAAAATTAAATCACTGATGGGTTAAGGAACTTCAGCTCTCTCCTAGAGTGTCTTTGTGTCTCCTGGAGTCTCCTCTGTGATCTTTACTGTCCTGGGAGACACAGCAAGCCTTCTGGGAACTTGATATTAGACTCTGATTAAAAATGGTTCCTTTATTTCAATGATCAGTGCTTTTAGTGCATGAGACAACCGGGGTGGGACTTAATAAGCATCGGCTTCTTCCTGCTCCTTTTCAAACTGCATAGGTTTGATTTTAGGTTTGATTATTATTGCACTTTTAATTTCTTACTGCTGACATTTTTGGTTTACATCTTTGAAATTAAGATTTCATTAATTCATCAAATCATGGACTTGATTCATCTTCGGTTTTTGGAAGATGCCAAGATGTTTTTTTGTTTTTAAAGGACTAAGTTCACATTGCCAAGATTCGACGGGACCAAAAGGAGCAACAGCGTCTTCCACATGAAGCCTTTTCTGCACAGTTTATAGGTGGATATAGAGGAGCAAAAACACTGCAGAAGCTAAAAAATAAAATAAAAAAAAACATCTAGATTTTGCTATAATGCATAATTTTCAGCCAACACCAGACTCAGATTAAAACGCGCAGACATAACAGACCAAGTTCAGACGTTGAAGGGCTTAATCTCATTAGGGTCATGAATGCAGCACATGCGGTTAAAAGATAACCCTAAATGTCAGTAGACAAGCATGAACAGACTGATTACGTTCAGTCTTTAGCCCGGTTAGTTCCAGCGGACCGGGACAACAACTGGTGGCTGCATCATGGACACAATGGATGAATACATGCACACTGAACGCACAAAAGGTACAAATTCTTCATAGCACTTCAAAGACGAGCCTTTTTTTGGACGGCTGAAAAGCGTACAGGACAAACACAGCTGCTTCAAGCCCACACAGATTTGCTCTGAAATCCTGCGAAATATTTTCCAATCCTTGACTGGAGTCAGAAATGATTTAACTTGACAGCTAAAGAGTGAGAACTTAGATGAAGACTGTTTGCCAGAGTTAAGTGAGAGTCTGAGTCACATTTAAAGCAGATTGAGATTAATCTGGATCCGTCGCTGACTAGAGTCGTCTCTGTTTTACAGAGGGCACATTAAATGTGCTGTTCTCCCGAATTTACCTTTAATTTACACTAATTTCACCAGAAATTTGGTCTGTGAGGCAGACACCCCGTCTACTTTTAAGACTAGGCTTAAAACTTTCCTTTTTGACAAAGCTTATAGTTAGAGTGGCTCATGTTACCCTGAGCTATCTCTATAGTTATGCTGCTATAGGCTTAGGCTGCTGGAGGACATCAGGGTCTATTTTCCTCACTCTGCTGAGTTCTCCTACTGCTCTCCAATCTGCATTGTTTGTTATTATTTCAACATTTAACTTTTTGTTCTCTATCATTTTTCTCTTCATAGAAGGTACACCTGGTCTGGCGTTCTGTTAGCTGTGACATCATCAGGGGAGGCAGATCATCCTCTATTACCATCTAACATAGAAAGTACTCCTGGGTCAATGTGAGCTTCTGTGCTTTCTGTGTCTCTGCTCTGTCTTCTCTAAGCCCCAGTGGGTCGAGGCAGATGAGCGTTCACACTGAGCCTGGTTCTGGTTCTGCTGGAGGTTCTCCTCCCTGTTAAAGGGGAGTTTTCCTCTCCACTGTCGCTTCATGCATGCTCAGTATGAGGGATTGCTGCAAAGCCATCAACAATGCAGACGACTGTCCACTGTGGCTCTACGCTCTTTCAGGAGGAGTGAATGCTGCTTGGAGAGACTTGATGCAACCTGCTGGGTTTCCTTAGAGAGGAAACTTTCTGACCAACCTGGAGGATTTGATGGAATTTGACTTTGGAAAGTGCCTTGAGATGACATGTTTCATGAATTGGCGCTATATAAAAAATGTTTTCATTGAATTGAATAAGTCTCAAAAGACAAGAAGGGTTTGGTCTTATGGTTGAGAAGGTTGATGCCTCCACAATTACTTGAATTGATGAAATCTGAGAGTGAAGGGTCCCATGTCTAACCAGGTAGTCAGCTGCACAGGGGACGGTTCTCTCACCAGTACTTTTCACCCTGCACACCTCAAACTTCAGGTCCAAGACAGACTCGTGTCGTGCAGAAATATTTGGATGACGGAGATGAATTTCAAGAACATTTTATTTATTTTTAATTCCCTTTTTGCAGTGTGGAGCAAATCTGGGTCACAGTTGGGGTTAATGACCATTGCTGATCATTATGGCAGAGAGTTTGGACTTTAGCTAAGACAGGCGCCCCTCACGCACACTTCACCTGGACTTAGAAGGCATTTTAACTGATTTTAGAACTACTTTACCGCAGACACTCAAGAGTTAAATGTTTGATCTGTTTGACTTTGCTGCACAGCGAGGAACTGACGGCACGCTGAACACATTAGTGTGGATGATATGAGGAATCAGAGTACGGGCCACGCCAAGCTTCATTCAGCTGACTGTGCTCAGAGACCTTCTGCCAGAGAGGATCACTGTAGCCAATCCAGTTATTTGGATCTTTTTAATCTACTTATGTTGTGTAATTTAAAATTTGATGCTTTGGAAAAGCTGGAACTATTAGATTTAGACTTGTTGTGAGGAGACTGTCAGACTTAAGCTATTCAGAGTATAGACAATTTAAATCTTTATGTCTGTCCATCCCTCCTCCATCTCAGATCGGGTTGGAAACTCAGACCCCACCCCCGCCACCCCGCCACCCCGACCCAGGAACAATCTCCAGCTGATTCTCAGAGGGTCCCAAAGCTTCTTAAACTGGATGGATGATACAGAGACAAGGACAGGAATGGAAAGGAAGGAAAGAATGAGGGGATTGACTTGATGAAGGAAGGTGTAAAAAGGACAAGAATGGAAAGGGAAGAATTAAAGAAACTAATTAAGGAACGGGGGAAAGGGGAAGTGTGAGAAGAAAGTCAAGAAAGAAAAAGAAGAAAGGAAGGAAGTATGGATGGGATCGAAGCAAAGAATAAAAAGCAACGACTCAAGGAAGGAAGGCAAGAAAGACAATGGCGGTCAGAACCAATAACATTAGGAAAGAAGAAGGCAGGACACAAGGAAGGAAAGGTAGGTAGGTAGGTAGGTAGGTAGGTAGGTAGGTAGGTAGGTAGGTAGGTAGGTAGGTAGGTAGGTAGGTAGGTAGGTAGGTAGGTAGGTAGGTAGGTAGGTAGGACTATTTGTGTAATTTCTATTTTTTAAGTGATTTTCTGCGCCTTGGTAAGACTTTCCAGCTCATGATTTAGGCCGGCGTCCACGCCCATCTGAGCTCAACGACTGCTTCTCATTCACTCTACGGCAGCCTGATAGGTTGCTTCTAACTAACAGTTTATGTTAAAGGAGAAATTATTAAAATGATTAATAATCTTCCGAATTTAAAAACGGCGCTAGCGATGTCGACCATGTAGCACAGGGTAAAATGGTAAATGGCGTGTACTTCTATAGCGCTTTAACTAGTCTTGACGACCTCCAAAGCGCTTTACACTACAGTCATTCACACACTCACACACACATTCACACACACACTCACACCCTGTAACATGGTAACAGGTCACTCACCTTCTGCAGGCTGGTTGGGTTAAGTTGGGTTTTATCGATGATCTTTATCGCAACCTGGGATGAAGTGACAGACAGAGGGAGTTAAGACAAAGAATCAACATAAATGTTGCTTTTCTAAGAGTCACGTCTGTCATTAGCATTTTATTAATCGGTCAAACAATAAAATGTCATCAATACAGAATGAAAAAGTCTAAGAGGGATGTCTTTAAATTCTCTTACAATAAAATCCAGTGATGCGCGGTTATCGGCTTTAACAGCAGTTTGTCTTCTTTGAACATGTTGGTCTTATGAGTAAAATCTAATCGATATTTCTTTGCATATTGTTGCCGTTTGTGTTTCTAGAGGGGTGGGAGGGCGGGGGTGTTAACTGAAGCAGAGAAGCAATGTCAGCGGTGCGGTTGTTGTTATTAATTATATCGGACATCGCTATTGGCCCAGGTGTTCACATCGGTGCATCCCTGATGAGACCCAGACATAGAAAATGTCCTACACAGGTCCATCTCAGTGAAATCATCATGTCAATTGCAAAAGTGAAACTCCTGTGAAACGATCTGTTGCTGATTTTATTAATCTTTGTGATTATTACAGAAAATTACATGAGACCAAGAAAAATTTATTCTATCCAAAATAATGTATTTTGTTTCATGGTCTACATCGTGGTCTTCAACTCCAGTCCTCGACGTAGAGTGTCCTGCAACTTTTAAATAGCTTTGTTTTTCATGTGCAAAAAAAAAATTCACGATCGGATTAATGTGCATTCGGATTAAATGATCGGATTTTACCGTTTGTATGGGCACACGATCAATGAATCCGATCATAATGTGCGTTTATATGAACCTGGCTTAATTCAGAATAGAAACGCTCTGACATGCGCAGTTATCAAATAAAAATAAAAAACACTAAAGAAGAAGAAGTACTTCTGTCTTTGCTAAACAACAAAAAAATAGTAAACAAAGCAGTATTGAACACGTTGGTTTGTCGTCCCAGCGGCCAGCCTGCACTTGCACCAGGTTTTAATTACGATTGAATTACGGTTACTGAGTAAATAACTAACTTGAGCCTGAGAAGCGTTTATATGCATGATTATCAATCGGCATAAATCATCCCTCTCATTCGAAAAATACAATTTCATTCCTATTGAGCTTAATCCGATCACAATATTCCGACTGGCTTGTTTACGTGGCACTTGTTTTTTATTCCAATTGACCGTTTATACTTTTTGTCTATGTAAACGTAGCTCAGAGTCCCGGAGGCCACACTTTCCAGTAAGCATCAATTATCCTTTTCTAATTGGTCTTATGTAGAAATTGGATTTAATACGAGACAAAATTTAGCATTTTTTAAAGCTGAGCGTGATATTACGTTTCACATCTGAACTGAATTATTGAAATACATTTTTTTCTTTTGTGATATGCGACTTTACTGAGATGCACCTGTAAAATAAAACCGTTTAATTCATGAATAATTCTGCAATCTTTACCCTAGAGTCCTTCATGATGGTTTTAGTCTT